>PVHX01015525.1:0-46393 GCA_004024805.1 Geosciurus inauris
TTTCATATTACCACAGAGAGGTTATATGAAAGGCTTCCCCAGAAGTACCCTGAACTCTGGTGCTGCATTAGAGTTGGACATCTCAACGTGAACTTGTGTTTATTTGGATGTATCAATGTATCTGCATCTATGTCCTTCTATAGATTCGGATATAGAGACAGATGTAGATATGGATAGCTAGGTAGACACGTAGATAGTAATCATAACAGGATAGCATACATACACACATTATTATCTCGTCCACTCAGCTTAGAATCACTGACACCCTAGTAGCAATGAGCACACCGGGTGTGGTTTCTAAATATCATTCCTCAATAAAAGGAGTCAGGACTGTTGGAAGAATGGCTGGTGCACTTGGAACATATGAAAGTGCTCAAAACCAAAGAGGTGCTCAATAAAAGGGAGGGCATGTGACAGGGACACAGGAGTTGACCTGAGAGAGCTCCCAAAGACAAAAGCCAGGGCAATTTGAGCAATAAAATAAATAAGGTAGTGTTGGAAAACCTATAGTGTAACATGAGACTGTACTGAGATGAAGAAATGACGGAATAAATAAGTAAATGTGGAACAGGGGACAACTCTTCCTAACGGAAGAATTGCAGACGACATGTAGAATTCCCCCTCCCATGATGAGTGTGGACAGTGACTCGTTACCAGGAATAGGACATGGAGAACACAGCAAAGGGATGTGGGGCATGCTGCTTTGGCCAGGTGAGATCAGATACCCCCTAATCTGAAGCCATGCGAATCCACCTTGGTGGTCTTCCTTCCCCAAAACTCATAACCTCAGTCTAACCATGAGAAAAACATCAGACAAACCCAAACTGAGGGGCCTTTCACACAATTCCTGGCCAGAACTCTTCAAAGCTGTCAAGGTCACGAAAAACAAGGAAAGGCTGAGAAACTGTCAGAGACCCAGGAGACCCGAGGACAGGACAGCTCACTGCAACGGGCCATCCTGGGTGAATCCCGGGAACAGAAACATCAGCTAGACAACAGGTGAAATCCAAATGTGGTTGACTTCAAACTGAACCCTTCTCAGGGCTGGCTAAGAGTAGCAGTTTGCTCCAGCATTCATCTCTGAGTCTCTGTCTCTGTGGTTTTCCAGTCTCTGCTTCCTTTGATGGAAAGCAGCACCTGCGGAGTCTACCTGTGGTGAACAGTGTGGGCTATGTCCTCCGTTTCCTGGCCAAGCTGTGCCGCAGCCTCCTGTGTGACGACCTCTTCAGCCACCAGCCCTTCCCTGGGACCCCCAGTGCCTCCGAGAAGGTCCAGGAGCGAGAGGAAGGGCAGATGGAGTCAGGTAGGCCGTACCTCAGGTGGGCAGGAAAGGTGACTGGGAGCTGGCAGAGCTGGCTGGGACTGAGAGGTGCCTGGACATCACTCACCCCAGGTGGCAGCAGGAAATGGTCACTTCAACTATTGAACACTGACATTCTGGCTTTGAGGCTTGCGGAGATAGAAGTTAGATGAGACTCTATCACATCAAAGGGGTGATTCTCCTCACTTTCGCCCAATCTAAACGCTAGGCATCTGCTCAGCATTATTGAGTTGCTGAAGGACTGGGAGACTATGGACTGAGAAATCCCAAAGAATCTAGAGCTAAGAATAGGTGACGGTGGCACTGCCCGGGGGTCTCCAGTGCCTGCCTGCGTAAAGAAACAGTGCTATAAGGCGTCTCTTATTGTAAGAACTTGACTGTATTTAAAAAATGTCTTGCTGTGAGAGATGGTATTATTTTTTGCCCATCACAGGATGGCAAAGTAACCCAAGGGTTGAGCTTCTTTTGTACCAGCAGCCGCAGAATAGCTCAGGACAGACAATAGTTCTGGCCAGTGGGCAGAACAGCAAGGCCACAGGGGCCATACTTGCCACGGTGTTGTCTGCCAGAGGGGCTGGATGCCAGCAGGAGGGGTTCCTTCCCCACTTAGCAGTTCTGAGTTACAGATTTGCAAAGAGTTGAATGTGAACCCCAAGGTAAGACAGAGATTTTTTTGGCCTTTTATCATTTTCTGAAGGCAGTGGTGGAGATGTATGAAACACACACAGGTAGCAGAACTGGAACAGAGCCATGGTGTTATTCAGTCAGCATCTGTCTAATCCTCTTCTGTTCCAGGCACTGTGTGAGACTGTCTCAGGGAAGACAAATGCATGAATTAAGAAAAGTCTTTTGAGGAACAGATGACATTAAAAATAGTCACGGACAGAGCTGGAGTTGTGGCTCAGTGGTAGAGCACTCACCTAGCATGGGTGAGGTGCTGGTTCCAATCCTCAGTACCACATAAAAATAAAAAAATAAAAGATAGGTATTGTGTCTGCCTACAACTAAAAAAAATATTTAAAAAAAAAATAGTCACAGACAAGTTTAGAGCATTCAACAAAAGGGTACTTAAAATAAGGGTGGCTATATCTCAAGCCCAGGAAGATGGCAGAGAAGGATCAATTTAGATCCTTAGCATAGATTTTCTTGGAGACTATCAAGAACCTTGCCTATGATTTTGCTTAGTCCCTCTGGGATGTGAGAAGCAGAAAGAAACTTGACCTTCACAAGTTTCCTATTGGTAGTAATTGAACATGGTTGATGTAAGCAGATAACATATTTGTCTGTATTTTTCTTCTTGTCTCCATGTGTGAGCTCGAAAATGGCTTCTCATCCCTCTGCGCCTGTATTCCTTATGTTCAGTGAGAGGTTGGAGGTGCTTTATAGAATGTTTCTTTGGGTTTTGATGGTTTATCAATGTGGTCTCCCTTATGAACATTAGCTGACTCAGAAACATTCTTAAGTAAATTTGTTTTCTACCAATTCTTGCAATAAAATAGCAGAATGGTGTGATTTCACTTCTCAAACTCTTACCTCACTGTCACATTGATCAAACAATGGCCCATGGGACACGACATAAAGCCACATAACTCTCTGATTAGTGGATGCTGATTAATAAGGGAGGTGGGAATGGGAAACATAAGAGAAATAGAGAACACGACATGGGGGAGGCGGGGGGCAGGAAAGGGGAATGGGTATAGTAAAGATGGTTGATAAAAAATATATATAAATATATATATATATATATATATACACTGTTCATTGAAAGTGCATATAAAGGTGTTTAATATGAAGAATGTAATCTGCTTATAATTTTGTGCAAAGTTAGAAAAATTATGATTGTAACAATTTTGTTTTCTATTTGCCTCAACAAATGTTTTCAGTGAACAGTGTGTACAGCTTCTGAAAATTTGTTTTTTTCTGTTATGTTTGATAACATGTATTAAAATGCAACTTTTGAGAAAAAAAATGTAGAAAGGCACACAAAAAAATTTCATTATTTTACCAATCCTACTTATAAAAAGTTTCTATTACCTTTAATAAAGAGCATTTCATTGTAAAAAAAAAAAAAAAAGCCACATAATTCACGTCTTCTACTACCCTCTACATTTGTCCTGTGGAACCAGTTCCTCCCTGACTATGGATGGAAATTTAGGACAAATCTTGTGATCTTTCTGCTTCCTTTCATGTTACAAAATGTTCTCTGGTCAAGAATGAATGTTCCCAGGTCAGAGAGATACTTGAACTTTCAATTTCACTCAAAGATACTGTTCTGTTCTGCACATTCCTGTCTTGGGTTTGCCTCAGGCCAGCCACCTGCAGCACTAACAGAGGGCATGCTTGGCTTCTCTAACCACCCCACTGGGTGTTTTTGGCACCTCCCATACCTAGATAATCTGATTTCGGGGCCCTTCATAGTGGTGTGGGGAAAGGAGGAGAGAGGCAAGAGGTGGGAGAGTGGCTTGCCAGAATCTGCTGTGAGTCGGCATCATGCTCCCTGGCCCTGGCAAATGTTTTAAGCTGATTCTTCATCCTGTGGGGTCTCATGTGGATTCTTTGGTGACCCTATCACCTCTTGCCTGCACTTTCCTTGACACGGACAAATGCAACTCTTCTCGGGATGGTCACTTACAATTCCTTCCACAGTCCAAGACCTCTGGGGGGTCGCCTCAAGCTTCTTTCTACTAAAGTGCCCTGTGCCTCCAGACTGTCCTGTGGAAGGGATCTAAGACAACAAACCTTCTTCAGATCTCTCTTTCCATGGCTTACACCTGGTCCTTGAAAAACATACACTCTCTGCCCCAACAAACTCTGGATGTGCAAGCTGGTCCCTATAGGCACCTCTCCTTTGTTCTGCCAGCCAGCTGCAGTCGTCTCTTAGATCTCCTGTGGGCAGATTATTATTGAACAATGATCCATTGTATCTCCCAAGCTCCAAGGTCCTGGAGTAACATACCCTCCCAGTGTGTTCCATTATGGCTGAAAATTACAAACTCTTCACATGGCCACGCTGAAGCCGTTGGGAATAGACTGAATAGTTCTCTCCATAATTTTTCTTCTGGTCAATGTTTTTCAGCTGCTGCGAATCTTGCTTCCAGGCTAGATGTGGGTGGCATCTCCTGGTGTAAAACTGGCTCTCCACCACCTCTTTTTTGCAAGTCCCGCATAGTGGCCTCACACTGTATTCTATGTGGTATCTATTGTTTTGTGGCCTTGGCCAAAACTAAAACTAAAATAGGTGCATTTTGAGATCATACCAGGAGGGTGACGGCTTTCCTCAAAGCTGACATATCCAGCTGACACTTGGTTTCCTTTCTAGCCATTCCTGGAGTAATGATCCCAGTTGTCCCTGATCCGAGGCTACTTTGAAATAACTAAAAGCTCTGTTTTAGTCAGCTTTTTCACTTCTGTGACTAAAGGACTTGACCAGCACAACCGTAGGTGAGGAAAATTTTATTTGAGGGGTCACCGTTTCAGAGGTCTTAGTCCAGAGAAGGCTGGCTCCATTCCTTGGGGCTCGAGGAGAGGCAGAACATAATGGCGGGAGAGGGTGGCAGAGGGAAGCAGCTCACATGACAGTGATCAGAAAGCAGAGAGTCTCCACGTCACCAGATACAAATATATACCCCAAAGCCACACTCTAATTCCCACCTCCGCCAGCCACACTCTACCATGCCTTTAGCGTATAACACTGCCTCATTAGAATTGCCTGTCACAGTGCCCTTGCAGAATAGCATATCAAGTTATTATGTTAGAAGATGAATTAGTTTATCACCCACTTTCTCATCATTGTGACAAGAAGGGCCATCTGCAGGAAGCTTTTGATATTAGGTTCCATAGCTATCCATAGGACCACATTGTTCTTAAAGAAGATTGTAAGGTCTTGAGCTCATTTGAACCAAAACAATGCCTGTACCATTCTGCCCCAAGGTGTTCAGGCCAAGCGGAGTCTCAGCTTGGTGTCACGCACTTAGAGGGTTTGTCACTAGAATGTGTCAAAAGGCAGCAGTCCCTTGATATGAAAATGCAAAGCCCTGGATAAACTTAGGAGCTATCCAGTGAAGTGGTGCTATAGGAAGGAATGAGGACAATGTGTGGAGGACACTATTCCAGTGCAGGACAGCAGGTCATGTGCATTTGTTTTCTGTTGCTGAAAAGCAGAAGTGAGACCAACCTGAAGGTAGATTTAATTCAATCTAAGTTCTTGCTACTCAAACTCTGGTCACCTGAAGATGGCAGAGCTCAGCAGCCCTCCTGGACTTCAACCAGCAGACCCCCAGCTGTTTTGAAGGTACACTGAGATTCCATAGGTGTGGGTTTAAGCAACACTCCCCAGGTAGAGAACTTGACGGTTAAATAACCAGGCAGAACTCTGTGAAATCCGTCCCCTAAAGAAGTCAGGTGGGGTAGGCATCATAAAGAGCTCTGAAAAGTCAAAGTTACTCAGAAGTAGAAGGGGCATCTTGGGTGGAAGGTCCCCATTACTGGTGTCAAACACATACACATGTCCACCTATGAGGGCCATTAGAGGTACTTTGACAACCCGGAGGAGTAGGAATAAGATGTTTCCTCTGATCCTTTCCAGGCTAAGAGTCATGGGCTGGAATCATGGCAGAGGGACATCCCTAGGCAACAGGAAGAACAGGGGCCCCAGGAGCACCAGCAAGTGGCCTTACAGAGGTAAAGGGAAGGATGCCAAGTTACTCCCTTAAAAGACCTTCCCTGGGAGCAGAGGAAGGGCTTCCTACAAATCTCTTCCTCAGACTTTTGAAATACATATTCTCTCTCCAAAGAATCTTTTTCCTGTTTCCAGGGAAAACCAAGTTTCAGGACCACCCAGCTGTAAGAGGTTAGTGTTCTTGGTTTGAATCAGGAATTGCAGGCTTATCTCTCCAGCTCCATTAGCTGACGACTAAACATGGCTAGTGCTTTAGGAAGTAGAGCAGCCTCTGGGTGCATCGGGAGACCAAGGCAGAAAGATGATCTGGTAACATTGGTCAGAAGTCATGAAATTATCTTGGGTAAAATGGTATTTTATGTTTGGGTATTGGGAAAAAAAGCCTCAGGAATAAATATCCTTTAACTGGTGCTTTGCGAACTTGAATATGCACAGGAACCACCTGGACTTCTTGCAAAAATGAAGATTCTGGCTATAGACTGATGTGGGGCCTGAGCACCTGCATTTTTAACAGGTGCCCAGGGTTCTGCTGGTTGGAGCCATTCTCTGAGTGATCCAGTGTGGGCTGACAGAGTCCAGCTCATGTAGGGAATTTTCTTTCAGGTCTTCAATCTGTCTGCATTAAGATGCTTCCTTTTTTGTACAAATGTTGCTGCTGAAGATGATTCTGATGTCCAGTGGAGGTGTTCTGTGGTCTAGAGAAGAGAGGGGCATGAGGGGCAGAATGGTTGGGTGGAGGTGGCACAGCTACAAATCCAGGTGAGAAAGAGATGCGTGGGTCCAGGAAGAAGGGGAAAGTAAGAAAGAATGACGGACACACAGATTTTCAGTGGCCTGGCAACTTGCAACAGGGGGCCCGGTACTGTTTAAGGCTCTTCCAACCCTGACAAGATGCCCATCTAATCTCCCAGGCCCTTCTTTCCATGTCCATGATGGTATTTGACTTTACCTTATATTATAGAATTCTAGATCCAAAGCTCATCTCTCCTGCAGGATAGACCAGGGGCCAAGGCCAGCCATTCCCAGCAGAGCCTGAAACAGAACAAATATGTAGGAATATTTACTGGTTTGAATTCTATGCGACATAGCAGAACAAACTTCTATAGAAACCACAAATGTGAGAGCCAAACCCTTCTGCAAGATCTAATTGAGTAGCTGGTTTCCTGTCTTTTGAAAGGTTAGCATGATATAAACAAATCGTTTACTTTTTGTTGAGTAGCTTCTTTGATGCACAGATGGGAGGAAGTAGATGAGGAGGTCATTTACTCCCCACACTCGCTCTTTTCTTCCTTGGCTGTGGTCTTTGATCCTGGCACCAGAAAGTACTAGAGTAACAGACCCTCATGGTGTGTTCCATTATGGCTGAACCTGTACACACAACATTTAGAAAGCAAATCCGTTTCCCTGCTCAGTGACAGATTTGTCTAATGTAACAGCACTATAGAGAGTGACCATATGGAGGACATCTATCTTTCTAAAAGATTACTTATTTCTAAAAGGGATAGAGGATGTCAAGCAGCGTGAGTGCCATTACAGATCCATCCATCTAGCCAGCTGCGGACATTATTGAATGCAATAAGATGCACAGAGACCAGGCAACTTGCTCAGAGGCACACGGGAAGGCAGCCTGGGGAGGAGACTGCGTGCCTGTCTTCTCACCCTGGCCCTTGGCTTGTCCTCCCAAGTCCTGCTCCCTGTAAGGCCCAGGTGCTCACCTCAAGAAGGCTGACTGCACCAAGTGGATTCCCCATGTCACCTCTAGCAAAGAAGTCAGGGAGCAAAACAAACCCAGCCCCATCAGTGAAAATGCAATGGAAACACACTCCAGGGAGGTCAATTCTTTCTTCTTTTGGGTTCGCCTTTGCCTAGGGGTGTTTTATCCTTGCCTTTGTGCCATGGCAACACCTGTCACAGGCAGGCAGAGCCCAGCATCCAGCCACATCTTTACAAAACCTCACCCTATCAGACATGAGGCCCTGCTGGACCTGGTATTTTAAGTAATAAAAGAAATTATGGAGTGGGAAGAAAGAAATGAAAAGAAAGTTGTTGATTCATGGGCATAGAGTTTCCTTTCTTATGAAAAGGGTACTGGAAGCCCGGGTGGTGGCGCAAGCCTGTAATCCCAGCACTTAGGGAGGCTGAGACAGGAGAATCGTGAGTTCAAAGCCAGCCTCAGCAATGGCAAAGCGCTAAGCAACTCAGTGAGACCCTGTCTCTACACAAAACATAAAAAAATAGGGTGGGAATGTGGCTCAGTGGTCAAGTGCTTCTGAGTTCAATCTCCAGTACCAAAAAGAAAAAGAAAAGAGTACTGGAGATACAGGTGATGGGTGCATGACATTATGAATGTCATTAATACCACTGAATGACACTTTTAAAAATGGTCAACATGGGCTGAGTGCAGTGGTGCACACCTGTAATCCCAGCGGCTTGAGAGGCTGAGGCAGGAGGATTGAGAGTTCAAAGCCAGCCTCAGCAAAAGCAAGGTGCTAAGCAGCTCAGTGAGACCCTGTCTCCAAATAAAATATGAAATAGGGCTGGGGATGTGGCTCAGTGGTTGAGTGCCTTTGAGTTCAATCCCCACCCTGCAAAAAATAAATAACTAAGTAATCAACATGGGCCAGCGCAGTGGCGTACTCCTGTAATCCCAGTGGCTCAAGAGGCTGAGGCAGGAGAATTGAAAGTTCAAAGCCAGCATCAGCAACTTAAGAGGCCCTGAACAACTTAGTGAGACCTTGCCTCAAAATTAAAAAAAAAAATAAACAGGTTGGGGATGTGGCTCTGTGGCTAAGTGCCCCTGGGTTCAATCCCTGGTACCAAAACAACAACAAAAAAGTCAATGTGGGGGGGCTGGGATTATGGCGCAGTGGTAGCGTGCTCGCCTAGCACGCATAAGGCACTGGGTTCAATCCTCAGCACCACATAAAATAAAATAAAGATATTCTGTCACCTACAACTAAAAAATAAACATTTAAAAAAAAATGTTGTTTAAAAAAAAAAAGTCAATGTGGGGGCTGGGATTGTAGCTCAGTGGTAGAGCGCTTGCCTCGCATGCGTGAGGCACTGGGTTCGATCCTCAGCACCACATAAAAATAAATAAAATAAAGATATTGTGTCCATCTACAACCAAAAAAAAAAAAAGCCAATGTGGGCTTTTGGGTGAAGTGGCAGATGTTGTGTTGTTTTGCTTTGATCCGTGGTGTGATAGGGAAAAGAAATAAAATTGGTTAAGGTGGCCAATTTTATGTTACATATATTTTACCACAATAAGTATCAGGAGTTGGAGAAGGAACCAAAACTGCCTCCCCTGGAAGAGGAAAGAAAAGAAATGAAGGAAGGCGTGTTACTCCAGGTTCCTCTGGAGCTGCCTATCTTCCAGTGAGGGCCGCAGGACCGGAGCACTGCGGAGCTGCCTTCTTTCCGTCATGGCCATGGGCTACACAGACAAAACAAGCCGTCTGGACCTCTAGCTGAGCAGGGGAAAGGGGGTCATTTGGGAAGGAGAGTAAATTGTCAAACTGGGCGCGGTGGCGCAAGCCTGTAATCTCAGCGCTTAGGGAGGTTGAGACAGGAGAATCGCGAGTTCAAAGCCAGCCTCAGCAAAGGCGAGGCGCTTAGTAAATTGTCAGTGCCAAGTTCAGGTCTCAAGAATCCTTGCAGGTTTTGATGGAAAGGCTAAAGAAGAGTCCACAAGTCCAGCAGCAAATGCCAAAGCCTTCATTTATTTTCTGACACTCAGGACCAGTAGGAGCTCAGAGCCCTCAGAGCGTGGAATAGGGGGTGTGCTCGCATGGAGGATTCAAGTCCTAGTGCTCCCATGTGCACTTGGGAAAAGCCATCAGTTGTGTGTTCAACCGTATCTTCTAACAAATTATGATGTCTGTACATATGTTGAAACATTGAGCTACAAGGGAGGACAACCCACCCTCTCTCTCTTAACCACTGAGCCACATCCCCAACCCTTTATATTTGTTTTTATTTTGAGACAGGCCCTTGCTAAGTTGCTCAGGGACTCACTATGTTGCTGAAGCTGGCTTTGAACTTCTGATCCTCCTGCCTCAGCCTCCTGAGCTGCTGAGATTACAAGTGTGTGCCACTGCACCTGGCCATAATCACACCCCCTCAGCCCCTCTCTTTCTCTCTCTCTCTGTCTCTGTCTCTGTCTCTCTCTCTCTTAAGGACCTCCAGAGAAAAGTCTAAGCTTTGTAGAATTTAAAATAGATTTTTACAATATCCAATAATTTTTTGGATCCCATTTCATTGTAAAAGGCTAAGGTTACAATTTCCTATAGAGAATGAAGTTACTCACTTAGTAAATAGTAGCTTAATAAATTAATGAGGATTCCAATTAAGTTGTTTTAATTGCCCAAGACACTTAAATATGAGATAAATAGTATGATATTGAATCATGTTGACTACCTTAATAACATAGAAAGTATCAATAGTCAAATAAAAAGATGAAATATTCTTCTTGTCCAACATCACATGTAAAACCATTTTGTATAATAACAGTGCCAATGCCCAAGACTCCAGGAGCAGAATGAGAATATTGAACTCCCAGTGGGCTTCCTATTTGTGAAGGCTCCTTCTATAAAGGAGTGCAGAGGAGAAAAAGAGGCTGTAAAAGAGGCCAAGTTGTAAATTGTGCACCAATCCGAGTAGAATGATGAAACATCATGCTGTCCCATTCTGTCCCACCTGGGAGGTAAATCATCCCTTTATCAAGTGTATCCATGTTGTATATGTTACCTACTCATTAGGCACTTAGTAGCCATCTGAGTTTTCAGAACAGCTGTTGCAGTATTATGGTGCTGTGTTCAAACCCTTATGTAGTAGCCTTATGGTATATCACATTGCCAATGTCATTCACCTCACTTCATCCATCATGTAGGTATTTTACCTTTCACATCAGCACAAGAAGGGTGAGTACAGCACAATACAATTTTGAGAGGGAGATGAGAAAGAGGAAGACCACATTCCAATAAGCTTCATTACAGTACATTATTACACTAGTACATTAGTCTATCTTTATTATTGCTTTTAGTCTCTTACTGTGCCTAATTTATAAATTAAACTTTATCATAGGTATGTACACATCAGGAAAACAGGATATACAGCACATGGCACTGTCTGGTTTCAGGATCCTCTGTGGATCTTGGAATGTAAATGTCTCTCAGATAAAGGGACTATCTGTACTAGAAAGTACTGGGGGCCTTCCTCAAAGTCAGGATGTGCATTTAGAGCTGAAACTCGTAAGGTGTCTTCTATTTCAGGGACTCCAACAGTTTCCTAAGGACCACTTTTAATTTTCCCAAAGTTTATAAAAGACCCCGGAGCGTGGAGGCTGTTTAGGAAACAGAGCAGACTGAGGGGGGTCCCGCCCACTTTGGTCTTCCCCTGCTTCTGGGGAGTTCCCACGGGCCTTGGGGTAGAGGCTTGGCAAAGCTGCAGGATCATAGGGAAGGTGGCTGTGGACCCTGCTCTCCTCTTGAGACTAGAAGAGCATTCATTATTCCAAACAGCCAACTCAAAATCGCCTTTGCTTTACATTTTCAAAGGGGGTGGGAATCAATCCATAACTTAGAATAAAGTCTTACCTAAACCAGAAACATCCTGGAGGATGAAAGAAGTTCAGGTGTCAGGCGTAAAAATTATGATTGGTTTCTGTGCATCTCATTAGGGAAGAAAAGGTATAAATGTACTTAAGTGGACCAGAGGGGGTCAAGGCTGATCCTAAGGGCTGAGCAATCTGAGCTAGAGACAAGCTCTAAGAGAAAATCTATACTGGCCAGAGACCAAGTTAATGGAAAATTTAATTGAAGCGAATGAAATGCTCAGCCTCTTGGTTGTGTGGCTTGGTGCCCTTTGAACCAGGAAGTCTGGGCCAAGAGGCCACAGAGGGCCCTAAGGGGAAAAAAAAAAAGAGGCGCTTATCTGCACAAACAAGGGGCGGGACCGAGCCTGGGCAAAGAAAATCAGAGCCTCCACCAGAGCTTCAGCGAGAGGCTGCACCAGGAAGGAGGAAATCTGGCTTCTGCCACCAAGAAGTCCCATCGAGGTCCACAGCAGAAGGCCCTGCGGCACCAAGCTGGTGCTGGGAACCAGCAGTCCCCAGAGGAGTGCTGAGGCTGCCTGGTGGCAGGGACAGGAGAGCCCAGGTAGGAGCGGAGGCACCTGCTTCTGGGCTGAGTGGAAGAGGTGTGGCTCCAGGACACCTACTTCCTCCTGCCCTGCCTCTGTTTGCTTCTCTCCTTGCAGGTCCCCTGTCCTGTGCTCAGGAATTCCCAGGCTGTGCTCTCTAGGTGGTGGCACCTGGCTAAGCATAGGGTGATAGTTGCCCACATCTCTTGGACTCTGTCTTGCGGCCTTTTCTAAGGTGGGATCAGGGCTGGGGATCTGCGCTGCCACTGCCACCACCTCTGGACACAGCCGAGCCAGGCAGTTCCCATGAGGAGCCCTCTGGAAACGGCCCAGAGCTCGGGCCTGGCCGTGTTGAGCAGCCCTGCTACAGGGTCAGGCCATCGATCTGGAGAAGAGCAGTGGCTCCTGGCCTGGGGGAAGTGGCAGTGATGGCCACAGAAGCGGGGTTTGCTCTGTGCAGCTGCCCCTCCACCAGGGAGCTATGACTGATGGGGGAGGTCAGCGGGGGCAGAGTGAGTGAGAGAGAGAGGGAACCAGTTAGAAATGGGGAAGAATAGTGTCAAAGACTCTGGAATCTGGGGGTGATGATTGCCTAAAATAGTATCATGTGGGAATAATTTTGCAATTGGTGATATTATTACATTTCAGGGCTTCACTTGGTTAGAGAATAAAAGCAAAGTGCCAATTTAATTGTTTTTTTATTTTTTTAAGTTGTAGATGGACACAATACCTTTTATTTTTATTTATTTCTATGTGGTGCTGAGGATCAAACCCAGTGCCTCTCACATGCAAGACGAGCACGCTACCACTGAGCCACAATCCCAGCCCCCAATGTAATTTTTTAAATGACCTCAATAGTCCAAACTCACCTTCAGTGAGAGCGGTCAAGTCTGCATGCCAATTGTGAAGAGCAGCTGAGCTTGGTCTGGAGGTCTGGAGGTTTATAGGCTGGAGACACTTCCCTCCCAGCTTGGGGACTTGTGCTTTCTCTCTTTGCTCTTGGTTTTCTCCTTCCTGTCCCTCTTAACCTTTGGAGGTTCCCTGCATCCCGTGCGTCCCCCACCAACTCTCCAGCCAGTGAATGGACCCTCCATTCCTGGGAGCCCCATCCCGACCTTCCACCTGGGACATCACAGGGGGAGGGAGGCAGCGGGAAGGCCACACTCCAGGAACCCTGGAACTCAGTTCCCCAAACAGGGAGGTTGTGACTCAAGAGCATACAGGTATCCCTGGAGGCTCCCGCGAGTCTGAACTGCTGTGAGGGCTCTTTGGCCTCACCGATGGGCAGACTTTACACAGAGCCATCCACAGATGAGCAATGATGAAAATGAAGGCCAGGCTCCCCTGGAAGTTCCCAAGACAACTGCACCCCAAAAATGTGGCAGATTCTGTGCACAGGAACATTTGCCAGATTTCTATTTGAGCACGCTCTCTCTTAGGATCGTACCACAAGCAGGTTATTCCTTGCTTCTTTTTTTTTTTTTTCTGGAGGGAAGATTGAATGATTTTTCAGCAGCATCATTAGTCTCTTGGATGACGCAGGAGTTGCAAGAAAAGGCTCCCGCTGACCCTGCCTTGCTCAGCCAGCGTTTTCCACAGCAGTTAAACAGTCTTAAATAGAGCCAGCTTGGATCCTTCCATGGTGAGAGGTGCCAGGGACACAGCACAGCTTATTTTAGATGAGAAGGGGTCTTGTAAGGATCCAGGAGGAAATGACCATGGATGTCTTGACCTGTCAGCCCTGTGGTTTTCGAGGAGGTGGTGTGTGGGATTTGGATCTCCAAGGGCGCTGGTACCGGATGATTCCAGGTCTGCTGGCCCCATCTGGTGTTCACTCTCCAGTCAGCCACAGAACCGCTTGAAAGGTGTAGCTCTCTCCAAATACAGATTTGCTGCTTTTTAAAAAAAAAACAAAAACAACTTTTAATAGTGAATTTAGATTACAAATATGTCACAGTTCAACTAAATTCTTAAGCTATTAGAGGTTCTGCATACCTATAATTCTTAAGCTATTAGAGATTCTGCATACCTCTATGTTAAGGGACTTAGTGATTTTTGTACAGCATAGAGGGTTGTATAAAGCAGACATCTTTTAAATTGAAGCAAGAGAGACTGGAGTTAGATATAAGGAAGAACTTTCCTACAGTTCTATAAGATTTGTAGCACAATGACTTGAGTGAGAGATGATAAAATCTCTTTGGGGGAGCTTTTAACTAAAATGCTCAGTTGTTGTCCTTGATTTATTCCATAGACAACACCGTTGCCTGAAAAGAAAGACTGGATCCAGCTCAGTGCATTGAAAGTGTTAACATACCACCTTCACAATTTTTACTAGGTTTGAGAGACGCCTGTAGCAATCTTAAGACATTTCTTTCAATTGATTTATTTCTTTTAACATAAGCCTTTAATCGGCTCAAGCAATGATATTGTATCAAACTGTTTTGATGTGCTCTTTACATTTTATTGATAGACATTTAAATACACAACTATCAAAAATAACATTTGCCTGTTTTGAAAGGTTGAATTTTGTTCTACAAAAGGATGTATGTTTAAATCTTAATCCCTAGTACCTGCAAAGGAAGCCTTATATTGAAATATGGTCTTTGCAGATGTCACTAAGTTGCAGTCACGCTGGATTAAGGTGGGCCTTACTCCAAAGACTGGAGTCTTCAGAAGAGGGAAATTTGGAGACAGACATAGCGCCTGGGGAAAGCACAGGCGGTAGGCAGAGACTGGAATGCAGCATGGACCGCCAAAGACACAAAAGATTGGGGGGACCCCCAGAGGCCAGATAGAAGCAAGAGAGACCCTCCCCTAGAGCCTCTAGAGGTAGCTGCCCCCTTGATCCCGGACGTGTGGCCTCCAGAACTGTGAGAGCAAACTTCTGTTGTTTAAAGCCCATGAGGATTTCTGCAGCCCCTACCTTAGGTCGTACCCTGACCCACCAGTGGGAGGCGCTAACACTGGGGGGCGTGCCGGGCTGGGCGCTCCGTCCTCAATCTTGTAGTACAATGATGATCCCGCCCCAGATCAGTCACGTTCACACTCAGTTACGACATAAGAGTCAGCACTCTTATTTATCAACGTGAGAAAATGCTCTTTCAGTCAGGTTTGAACACATCCATTCTGAAAGCCATCATGGTCTCTGCATCCGAGCTGGCTGTTGGTACCTGTCTATCCCAGAGCCAGAGTCTGGGCTTGGTGATTGGTCTTCGTGGTGGTACACCAGGGCAGCCTTTGGGATCACTGTAGCATCCTTTGCCGGGTAGAAGTCTATTGCTGGGTGCTCTCTGAGGTCAGTTTTACCTTCTGATGAGTGCATTTGGATTGTAGCCCAGATAGACTGGCTTTTATTACCTTTGTCTTGGCAGTTTTTAAACCAATAAGTGCATGTTCCTATGTTCCACATTCCCACATTTTGTCATAGGAAAATGGCCTTCCATCTGCATCTGTTATTTTCCAGTCATAGTGCAGAATTATCTGCAATCTCCACCTTGGACTATCAGAATTATGTAGGCATCTTTAATAGAGATTTAAAATGTTAAATAAACATAATAAGTGTTCTTGTTAAATCCTTTTTCATTGTTTATCACAAGTCTGCATGAAGAATGTATAGGTAAGTCCCTTACAACACAAATTTCCATTCATCTTCTGTGTAACCGCAGCCTGACTGTTAACACAGACCCAAATGGTTACTAAATAAATATTTCTCTAGCCCCTCCTCTAGTACCATGCCAGACTTTGCTGTGCTTCCTCACCTATACCAAAGCACCTGCCAATTGGAACCTGGGAAGGATTCGTATCCCAGATTATGAGAACTTCATAACAAAGGGAACATAAGGACAGCCAGAGTCAGAATACTGCTTACTGGCTTTAGAATGGTGCTGCCCTATAGTAGGTACTCAATAAACATCAGTTTCTCTTCCTGTCAATCCATTCCAGAAGCACCTTGGTTTCTGGCTTCATACCCTGTTCCTTTTTAGAGTCTTCATTCTGATGGCTTAGGACCCAAAGGGAAGAGATGTAGGAGAGGCCACCAAGACAGGAGTGCAGAGTTCCAAGTTTCCAAAGAGCAGTTCACTAGCCACATGCAGCACAGAGTGGTCACATCCTTAGGCTGCTCACCTCACTGGGCCCCAGTGTCCAAACAGTGTTGTCCAATTTGACTGCACAAAACTCTTGGGAGTGTATTCACAGCCTGCAGTCCGCAAAGCACTGGGCTCCTGCTAACATCTTTTTTTTTAATAGAATTTTGAAATATAATTCACATATACAAATTTTCCACTTAAGAATATGATCCAAGCCGGGCGCAGTGGCACCAGCCTGTGATCTCAGCACTTAGGGAGGCTGAGACAGGAGAATCGCGAGTTCAAAGCCAGCCTCAGCAATGGCGAGGCTGCTAAGCAACTCAGTGAGACCCTGTCTCTACATAAAACACAAAATAGGGCTGGGGATGTGGCTCAGTGGTCGAGTACCCCTGAGTTCAATCTCCAGTACCAAAAAAAAAAAAAAAGAATATGATCCAATGGCTTTTGTCTTATTCATAGAGATGGGTAGTCATCAGCCAAGTCAACTATAGAGCACTTTTATCACCTTACAAAGAAGCCACATATTCTTTAGCTACACCCCTACACCCCAACTCCAAGCCCTAAGCAACACTAATTTCCTTTTTGTCTCTATAAATTGTCTATCCTGAACATTTCATATAAATGGAATCATGAGGTAGGATCACCATATGATCCAGCAATGCACTCCTAGATATACACTCCAAAGAAATGCAAAGAAGTGTCTATACAAAAACCAATATATGAATATTTATAACAGTATTATTCATATTAGCCAAATGGTGGAAACAACTCAAATGGCTATCAAATGATGAATGGATAAAAAAAAAAGTGGCATTTCTGTACAATGGTATATTACTTGAGCACTAACAGGAATTTAGTACTGATACATGCTACAGTATGAATGAGCCCAGAACACTGCCAAGTGAAAGAAGCCAGCCACGAGAGATCACATATTAAATAATTTCATTTTCATGTTGTTCAATGGATGTGTTTAGAAATACAATTGATTTTTGCATGATGATTTTGTATTCTGCAATCTTGTTGAACTAATGTGTTAGTTCCAATAGTTTTCAATTAGATTGCTTAGGATTTGGTATAAATGAGATTGTTTTACTTTTTCATTACAATCTGGAAGCCTTTTCTTTCTTTCTTACCTAATTTTCCTGGCTGGAACCTTCAGAATAATGTTAATAGAAGTGGTGAGAATGGACCATCCTTGTCTTGTTCCCACTCTTGGGGAAAGCATTCATTCTTTCATCATTAACTATGACATCAGTTTTGCGGATCCCTTTTGTCAGGTTGAGAAAGTTCCCTACTATTCCTGGTTTGTTGAGTGATTTTTTTTCTTTTGGTACCAGGTACCAGGGATTGGACTCTGGCACTCGACCACTGGAACACTCGACCACTGAGCCACATCCCCAGCCCTATTTTGTGTTTTATGTAGAGACAGGGTCTCACTGAGTTGCTTAGTGCCTGGCCATTGCTGAGGCTGGCTTTGAACTCGCGATTCTCCTGTCTCAGCCTCCCTAAGTGCTGGGATTACAGGCTTGAGCCACCGCGCCCAGCTAGAATGATTTTTATCATGAAAGCATTTTGGATTTTGTCAAATTGTTTTCTGCATCTCTTGGGATGATCTTGTAGTCTTTGGGTTGTTTCAGTTCTTCTGTTGATATGATTTATAACATTATTTGGTGATGTTAAATCAACATTGCATTTCTAGGATAAATCCTTCTTGGTCAAGGTATATAAATAAATCTTTTAATATGTAACTGGGTTCAGTTTTGCTAGTATTTTCTTTTGAGGATTTCTGCGTGCATCTTAATTTCTGCATGCATATTATGCACATAATAACATGTTGGTCTGTAGTTTTCTTGGGATGTCCATCTGGTTTTGGCATCAGGGTAATACTGGCCTCATAGAATTGGTTGGAAAGTTATTCTTTTCTCTTCCATTTTTTAGAAGAATTTGTGAAGAATTGGTATTATTGTTTTTTTCTTTCAGTGTTGGTAGAATTCACCTGTAAAGTCATTTGGGCTTGGACATTCTTTGTGTGAAGTTTTCATTTTATTACTAATTCAATCTCTTCTTTGCCATAGGTCTACTCAGATTGTCTATTTTTGAGTCAGTTCTAATATTTAATCCCTTCCACCTAAGTTACATAATTTACTGACACATAGTTATTCATGTATCCCTTAATAATTTTTATATCTGCAAAACTGGTAGTAATAGACCCTTTTCATTTCTGATTCTAGTAATTTGAGTCATCATCATCGTTGTCTTTTGTTTTTTTTTTTTTTGGTCACTTTTGCTAAAGATTTGTCAGTCCTATTGATCTTCTCAAGGAATTTGCTTTTGGCTTCATTATTTTATTGAATGACTTTCAGCTCAAATCTTTATCATTTCCTCTTTTCTGCTTACTTTAAATTGAATTTGCTCTTTCTTTCTGTGTCTTAAGACATTACTCGAGATCTGTCTTGCTTTATTTAAAATGTATTTAAAACAATGACTTTATCTCTAAGCGCTGCTTTAGCTGCACCCGTTCTGCACTGAGTTTTATTTCCAGTCCAGTTCTATGTGTCTTCTCGACTGTGAGAAAATCTGCTAATTCTCCTAATAAGATCAAGTCTTCATTTGTTCAAAACCTTCATGGAGAAGACGTGTGGATCTTGTGGCGCCAGTGTGTATTTCCATTGCAAATCTTGGGGTGCTTGTTTTTTTTTTTTTGTTTGTTTCTGGTTGCGTTTTCTTTGGGGATATCAGGATCTGTTTTTTTTTTGTTTTGTTTTGTTTTGTTTTTTAGTTGTAGATGGACACAATATCTTTATTTGATTTGTTTATTTTCATGTGGTGCTGGGGATCAAACCCAGTGCCTCACGCATGCTCTGCCACTGAGCTACAATCCCAGCCCCAAGATCTGTTTTGATGATGTTTAATATATATATACAGATAATTATTGATGGAGCTACACAGACGTGATCTTGTCTGGAGTGGGAGAGACTAGAAAAATTCCTTCCCCTTTCTAGCCCCATAATTTCTCAAGACTTTGTTTAAAAAAAAAACAAAGAAATCACCACTTGGGCCACAGGTACAGCTCACAATCTGGAAGCATTTAACAGACTTCAAGGTTGAGCTTTAAAAGGTTGGAAAGTCAGGATGGACATGGGGAATAGACGATGGAGTCGGCAGATTCTTCAGGTCCTCTACTCCTCTGCACATTAGACAGGCTCTTTGGCTCTCATGTGCAGGGTCTGAGGAGGACCTTGGGCTGTCCAGATCAGCATTTGTGTCCTTGATGTCCCGGATCTGGGCGTGTGGGGAGGAAGCACTATTATACTTGTGTCACTACCCCAGCCAAAGCTGATTCTCCCAATTATGGGACATGTGACTCCTGTTTGATTTTTCCTAGGAATCCTGGCCCAGGGAGGAGGGCAGTGGTGACGGACAAGAGGGGAGAGACAGGGAGATTGTGACAAGCCAACAGAGACTACCAGATGGAAGGAAAGGGGACAGAGGGTGATGCCAAGAGCCTTTGGTTTGGATCTTATTTCCAAGTCAACTGTAGCCAAGATAATAACTTTCTTTCCTCTAACCATGAAGAGCACATCTCCTACTTCCTACTAAAATATGCTCTAACTGGTGAGGCCGACGTCTCCATCAGCTGACAGGGTGCCATGTGGAATTATGCAGTGGGTTCATTTCTCCTCACAGGCAGAGGCGACCCTGCTGCCATGGCAGGTGAGGTTTGCCAGGACTGAGGCTCAGGTAGCTTCCTGAACCGCTCTGATCTCTCTTCTCTGTGCTGCTTTCTCACTCAGCCAAGACGGTCACCACCGAAGCGTGCCTGGTGAGTCCGGTGGCCATGAACCGCTACAGCACGGACCCCTCCACCTCCGCTTTTGGCCACAGGAGTTCCCTGCCCCCCTCCTCCTCACTCTACTGCAAGAGGCTGAACTCTGGAGACGGCCACCTTGGGGGAGGCCCTGTCGCCACCACCAGTGGTCCCTATCCCAGTCCTGTGTCCTCTGGAGGCCCCGCAGGACCTGGACTGAGGCCCCCAGCCTCCAGCCCCAAGAGAAACGGGACCTCTCTTGAAGGAAACAGATGTGGTAATGTAGCGCATGCACTGGCTTCCCTATGGCTTCACCCCCCTCTGCTCTTGACCTGGGGACACGACCTTGGGGGGTAGGACGTGGCTGTTGGTACATGGGACCATTGAGAAATTAGAAGTTTCCACAAGCCCCTTCATGGATTTTTTTATTGTTCTCAAAGGTGACCAGTCTCAGCTTTTGACCCTAAGCAAAGACAACGGTGTTTTAGGATAGATTAGGCTGTGGAAATAAGTTGACTCCAGAATATACACAGGCTCAAATGCCCTAAAGGTTTTTGTTCAAGAGCCCTGGCTGTTCTTAGTTGCTGTGTCCATCTCAGGACAGGGATCCAGGCTCTGTCCATTTGGTGGCTCTTCCATTCCCTATCAATTCCACGCCACAGGCATCGAATGGATGAACAGGGACAAAGGGAGTGGAGAGGGCAGAGCCGGGTCAGGAGGCGCACATGCTTTCCTGGAACCTGGAAGGGAGGCACGTCACTTCTGCTCACGTCCCATTGACAAGAGCTGGTCATTTTGTGACGATGAACTGTGGGGGAGTCTAGAAGCTGAAGCTCTGTGCCTAGGAAAAAGAAGAGCCACACTTTGGTAAAGAATTGTCTCTTGCATGGTAGATGACACTTGCAGGACACACACACATGGGCAGAAGCATATTTAAGCAAAATTCCCACAATTCTGGTTATTCTGCCACCTCCGTCGTGCCCACTAAAGAAAGCTTGTTCAGATGCAGTGTGCGAAAGTGCTTGAAGGGATAGAGGGTTCTAGGGACAGCTAGGAGGCCACTCTGATGGATGCTTTACAAAATCATTTTCAGGCTTCAGTATGTCATGAACAAATAGAGGCCATCATCAGGGTGGATAATCTCAAGGACACAAGCCAGACAGCCTGGGCTGGAATCCTTGTCTGCTGCTTCCTGTCTTAACTTCTCTGTGCCTCAGTTTCCTCATCTGTAAAATTGGAATAATACTCACCCCTTAGGATTATTGGGAGGCTTCATTAAGTTCATATGTGTATTCAGTGTAAGTCCTAGGCACAGTAAGAGGCCAATAAATTTAGTGGCCGTAGATCCCTTGAACAAATCCCCGAACAGATGACAGCCCATCAACTCTACAGCTGAGAACTGCTACAGAAAGGAAGCCCTAGGCCAAGGAGTCAGGGAGTTTTCACCTTGCCTCTCAGCAGCTGCCTACTGGGCTGGTTGTCTTCTGTAGCCAGCTACCTTTCTCCTTCGGCCTCCACCAATGGCGGTCAAGAGCCACTGTCATGAGCGGCGTAATTCATAATTTCTTGGAGGCAGATTGTCTTTAAATGCAAGTGTATATTCATCCAATCACAACAATCATCAAATATAATCAATTAATGCAAAAAGTTTTGGGTGTACTGAAACACCCCAACTAGGATTCAATGTGCACTAATTAAACACTATAGGTAAGTCACACTATCCTAGGGCAACTAGGCACTACAAGTAATTCACACAATTCTAGGGCCACCATGATCCCCAAAATACCTCCGGTGCTAGGCAATTTCTCTTAGCCAAAGAGCAGACGTTGTCCTTGTCTGGTGGTTCTCTCCAGCCAATGGCTGGACGTCAGGGAATGGTGGAGTTGACCCAGGGACAGACAGCAAGGCAGCCAGTCTCACTGATGTCCTTGGAGCAAAAACCCCCAATGTGGCAGGACAAGCAGTTTAAATGCAGTTCCAAGTTGGTGTTGTGAGCTAGTGATTGGTTACACCCAGTAAAGATCAATGTCCATTGGTTATGTCCAGTGAGACAGTATAATTGCAACTGGGCATATTCTTTGCACATGTGCATGGAGCCGTGCTCCCTATCAATTGTAACCAGTCATTGCTAGGCAGGCCTATGGTTAGGTGCCCCTTACAGCCCCTTATCAACTGCAAGCAGGCATGACTAAGCATGTCAATGGCTGCTGTTCCTTATGGCCAGCAACTTAGTGAGTCCCCGGCATGTCCAGGCATGTCTATGGCATATGCTCCTTACAGCCACACACATGAGCCACTTTGTATGATGCAAGGTCATGGAGGCATGTCTTCCCCTCAAGGAGCCTCTCCCACCTCTGACTAGTACAGCCCAACACAGGCCTGCCCTGGCACAGGACGGGGGTGAGCAAGACCCTGCAGGCAGCGGTAGTTCTGAGAGGCAGAGCACAGACCCTCCACCATGAAGGCTCGTGACACAGAGGACCCCTGCAGGCTACTCCCTGACATTGTCACCCAGAGCCATTGGCCAGGCAGAAGGTTTAAGAGGGAAGAGCCCCATTTTCCAAAGGAGAGAGACAATGTTCCGTTTCTAAAATATCTAAGGAAAAGAGAAGGGAACAAGATCTGGGAAACACCATCTTAAAATAAATGAGGGGCGGCCATAGGTTTGCCCCCACAGGTAGCATAATATCTGGCACACAGGAGGTGTTCAATAAATGTTGGTTGTCTCCCTCATGGTATCCCCTGATTGTCAAAAACCTCATTCTGGTATCCCCTGCCCTTTAAGTGTTTCCTTCTCTCACCCTCTTCTCCTCAACCTCATTCCCATTTTCTTGGGGTGGTGATCACGGGACACCATGCTGACTGCATTTGTCCTAATCCTGGGAGCATTGGCACTTCTTGAAAAGGAGATATTTTCTCCCTCTCTCTCACTCACATTGGTGAAATCTCAGGCCCTGTCTTAAACGCAGAGTTCCAAGCAATGACAGGGAGACACAATTTCGTTGGAGAGAACTTTTGTCATTCCCTCAAGAATTGTGTGCTCCATCTCAGTCCACCTGGTGACCCTGGATGCAGAGAATTCAGGTTCTTTCAAGAGTCTCAGAGTAACTCCCCTCCCCCAGTCCCTCAGTGCATCCTTCCAGTTGACCTTGGAATGACCTCCTTCTTCATTTCACCCGCTCTGCTCTTTGTTCTCCCGAAATTAGACCCTGATTCAGTAATCTCAATAAGCAGCTACTGGAGGGGAAGCCCTCACGCTCCCTCTGGACCTGGCTCTTGTAAAGCCCTCTCTGTGGGAGCCCCATCTGTATCCCAGGAGAGCCCCACAAGCTCAAGACTTCTCTCTCTCAGGATCTTAGGTGAGATTGGAGAAATAGAGCCCACCCGTTCCTGCTGCCTTCCACCCTGAGCAAACCAATAATTGCATCCTGAATACAAGGTGTCCTTTTTGCAACTTTGTAATATGAGCAAGATCCTTTCTTGAGACCCTGGACATTAGAGTAGTTCACCATCAGTGGGACCCCCTGGGTCTGTGGGATATTTAAAGTCATAAAGCCACCTAGCCTCCTGGGAATAAAGCTGCTATTGAATGGAACCGTTGAAGGGAGAATTTGTGAGGTGCTGGGGATATGAGCTCTTCCATGTGCAAAGGTTCCATTGAACCACTGCCTTCTGCAGGGTGCTAAATGGAACTACCAGAAAAAATCACTCAGCCATGCAATCTCAGCAATGAGATGGGGAAAGTGGGTCAAGGGGAGGGAGACAGAGGGCAATGCCAAGAGTCTCCAAATTAGCTTTCCACTTCTGTTCACATTTCGTTGGCCAGAACTTACAGAGCCACTAGCTGCAAGGGAAGCTAGGAAGTATGGTTTCAATTGCAGGCAACCATGATCCAGATAGAAGTTGAAGATTGTATTACAGGGCTAGCTAGGGTTGTAGCTCAGTGGTAGAGCACTGGCCTGCATGTGTGAGGCACTGGGTTTGATTCTCAGCACCACATATAAACAAATAAAGGTCCATAAATAACTAAAAATTCTTTAAAAAAAAGTATTGTATTACAAAGGAAGACATGGAAAAAAGATATTGGGTAGGCAACTGGCACTATCAGCAACACCTAATTAGAAATGTTCATTTCCTCCATTTTTCCTCCCATAGCAATTTGTTTCCTCATTTGCAGTACATATTCTATCCTGCCCGTGGTAGGGACCAGATCCTCAGCTTCATGAGGTCTCTCATTCATTTTTTAATTTCCACCAGCCACAGCAAAGCCTGGCTTGTTAGGGGCCTGCATTAAACTACCATTTATTGAGCACCTACTATAAGCCATTTTTCATACACTATTTTAGATTTGTTAACAAGTATGTGTATAATTTATTATTTATAAGAAATTGGTTTTAACTATACCCAGTTTGGTGAGGATTAAGAGGTCAATCAAGTGTTGAGCCAGGATTGACTTCAACAGATTTCGAAATCTGTGTCTTTTAAAACTGCCCCCAGAATCTTTGAACTGGCTTGAGGGTTTCAAGGGTTCCTTTTGAAAGCTTAAAGGATGGAAAAGAAGGGACAAGAGCATTCAGGTTTCCAGGCCTCCATTCCTCTCTTTAACCAGGGCTTCTTCACATTTGCAGAGTGAGTTTTTATGTGTGCTTTGCTTGAACAAAATTTGCATAGCTAAAAATGTTCAGAAACCAAGAAATTCCACCATACTGAAATGAGTGGCAGTATATTAAAGTGGGGGAGAAAACCACCAGTCTTCTCACGCATATCCCACCTACTCTTCAGCTTGGACCCCTACTGGGTGTCCTCCAGAAGACGATTAAAGTTTTCTTTGCCCTCAAGACTGTTCAACATTGCTCCAAAATTGTATCCCAAGTGAAATCAGTGGGCATCAAGAAACCATACCTCTTTCAGAAGGTTTAACCCAATTCCTTTAACCCTGGAAGAAACCTAGAAATGGATTTTCTCCCTACGGTGCTAATCAAAATAGTTTAAAACCACAGAAGCCAGAAAACTGCATGAAGCTGTAGGCAGGAGGGTGAGTATCGATGACATGACAAATTTCTCAGCCTCCTTCCCTCTCTTGTGAATACTTACCCTGGCCTCCCACTGTCTTGATGGATCTGCCTACCTCCGCTGCCAGCAGGCTCTGAAGGGGTGTGTGCACGGAGCCTGTTTCCCTGGTACATGCTGAGGCTTGGGTGAATCTTTGGGAGCTCTTTCTTGTCTCTTATCCAAGATCCCATCACCAAGAGCTCTAAAGAGGTTTCAGATAGCAAAAGCAGCCTGACTTTTTCATTTAGCAAAACATGCTATAGAATTCCCAGCCCCAACTTGGACCAAGATGCAGAATCAAGAAACAAAATAAATCTGACATTGCTATCACAGCCCAAATGCTTCCTGTGGGTTAGGTTTTGCTTCCTTGGCATCGGGTGAACGTGTTAGTCAGCTCTTCAGCGCTGCGACAAATACCTGAGAAAATCATCTTAGAGGAAGAAAGAGATGTATCCTGGCTCATGGCTTCAGAGATTTCAGTCTGTAGTCAGCGGGGTCCATTGCTCGGGCCTGAGGTGAGGGAGAACATGGCAGGAGAGTGTAGCAAATTAGAGCTGCTCAGCTCGTGGCCGCTGGGAAGCAGAGAGCAGGCAGAAACAGCCAAAGACAAGGTCTGCCCTTCCAGGGCACAGCCCCAGTGACCTGCTTCCTGGCGAGGCCCTACCTCCTGCAGTTTCCACCACCTCCTAATAATGCCATTCAATTATTAATCCATCAGTGGATGAATCCATCAATGATGTCAGAGCCCTCATGAGACAGTCTTTTCCCAGACTCCCCACCTCTCAACATTGCTGCTACTGAGGACCAAGCCTTCAACACATGAGACTTTAGAGGATATTCCGGACCCAACCACAACCATGAGGGATAGAAGCAACTCAGCTAGAAAAGGAAGAATGAGGATGCTTCATGTGAGGGGGTGGGCTGGACAAAGGGGTGGAAAGGGCTCATGCATTCTGGGGAAAGAAAAGAATTTGTACCGGGACCATGAGGGAAATCATGCTGGAAGATTTGGGGGGTCTGTGTCAAACAGATGGGGTTTCACTCTGTAATAATTGGAAACCAGATACTTCTTAGTGGAAAAGTGACCTGATGATTGAGCAAGACAAGTTTACTGGGCATTTTTTTTTGAATGACATATGAGAAAAAGAATGGCAATGAGCTTTTTCTTAATTCTGTCTAGTCAATGTTTTACAAAATTATCCCATTTAATCCTCCCCACAGCCCAAGATGGCAGGTGCTTGTACAGTTGAGGCAATAAGACTGGGACAGCCTTGGGTCATCCTGGTCAGCAGATGCTTACTGAGCACAATAGGCCAGGGGCTCTTCTTAGGTCTGAGGATAGAGCCTGGAACAAAGCAGAGTAGGCTCTGTTTGTAGAGTGTGCAATTCCAGACAGATGTTAACAAAATTACTGCACCAATTTCATCACAACTGGGATTATTGCTGGAAAGGAAAAGTGTGAGTATCAGATGGAAAGGGAGTGACAGAGGGTGGCGCACGCCTGTAATCCCAGCACTTAGGGAGGCTGAGACAGGAGAATCGCGAGTTCAAAGCCAGCCTCAGCAATGGCGAGGCGCTAAGCAACTCAGTGAGACCCTGTCTCTACATAAAACACAAAATAAGGCTGGGGATGTGGCTCAGTGGTCGAGTGCCCCTGAGTTCAATCCCTGGTACCAAAAAAAAGGAAGAGGGTGACAGAGCCTTGTCTTGGGAGTCAGGAAAGACTCTTCAGAGAAGTGACAGTGGCACTGGCCAGAATGGGTAGCAGGTGCCAGCTGGAGGGGGCAGTAGCGAGGAGGGGAGGCTGAAGGCTCCCCCAGATGTCATGTCGCTTGCTAGGAGGTTGCAGTGTCGCTGGTGGCCGAGAAGGAATCTGACCCAGCTCAGCTAACTGCAAGCTGAGGTCTCTCCTCTCTAGAGGCAGCCTCTATCCTGACCACTGGTTGAGTGGCTGGTTTTGAACGATTAAAAGAAAGACTCACTTAAAATCTAAGAAGTGGCCAGCCTCTCTTCTCTCCCTTATGTCTCTTAGCTCAGTGTCTTGTAAATTCTAGAATAGAAATAATGAAAAACAAGACTGTTTCAAACCACGTGATTTTCCGTAGATTGTAGGCTAGCCTGGGCACCTCACATGTTCTATATCATTGTTTTCAGGAAGGATGCCCTATACCAAAACTAGGTCATCAGGAGATGCTGAGGACAGATCTACCCTCTCCTTCCCTTCCACCACCCCCTCCCCTTCCAACCAGCTCCTTCCAACCAGGGCAGCTGAGGAGGGGTCCTATCGAAGACCATGGACCTCCTTCTTGTCAGGTTCCAGCCCTGTGCCTCATAGTCACTTGAGTCATAAAATACTCTTGAGAAGCCACAAATGATATTCATAATTTACAGATGAAGAAACTGAGGCCCATAGAGAATGATCTGAGCCAGGAAAGGTCTAGAAACTTGGCTGTGTCTCTTCATTCTGTGAGGTTTATTTCCACCTGGATCCACGGTCAAGGCCTTCAGAGGTGTGAGAAGATAACTTCCTCAGTGTCACCAGCTGGTGGTGCAAAGGATCACCCATGGATGGGAGAGACCAGAGATCCTGCCAAGTACCCTACTTGCAAGGGGAGAAGCCCAGGGATGGTCACGTGGCCCTAGGTGGCAGAGAGTTCTGACTCAGGGCTTATTATTCATTCTGCTTTCCCACAGGACTCCATTGTTAGCTAAATTTTCCTCTGAATTATGAATGAGCAAAAGGCAATTATGCATGTGCTGTGGGAATGTGCAAGACGAGAGAGGCTCACACACGTGGTGCAAGTACCTATGCTGGGGAGGGGACTGGGGTTGCTTTTAAACCCTGATTCACAGCCATTCCATTTCTGCTGTGAGCTCAGCTTTAGAAACAAGTAGATTTAATTATGCATCCATTCACCACTGGGTTTCACTTTTCATGCCTCCGCAGCCCACCCACCAGCGACAGGAGCAAGCTCGCAGTTCTCCACACTGGAGAACGCTGCCGTCTCAAAAGGTGCCCGGCGAGCACTTTGCTTGCTCCGTCCACAGAGGAGCAAGATTTGTTCAATCCATCATGGCTTACCGTTAACCCATCACATCTGCCTGCCCTGGTTGTATCAGGCTGGACCCATCTGTCTTCCTGACACCTTTGCAGCAGCTGGAAGTGGGGGAGGCGGTGGTATATTTATTTTCTTTCTGAGCACAGAGCGCTGTGTAAAGGCTTTGCAAACCTGCTGCTGGAAAGTTCCATTTTTCTTCCTTCTAGACCGAGTTTATGTGCTTTGGATCAGGAGCAACTCCCAAGGTGTGACTTAGGCTTCCTGCTGCTCTCTGTCTTGTATGACTAACAGGCTCCCCTAGAAACACTCCCGAGCCAGCCTGGCTGCTATGGCTCCATCCTGAAAAAGTGAAAAAATGCCCGTACCAGATATCAGTAACTGAGCTCTCTTTCCTCCACAGCCATCACCCCGAGAGCCTTCTCCTTAAGGACAAACCAGCCCCTCTGCCTGGCCTGATGGCTGTGGCTGATGGGAAACATTTCCCTGACCTCGCTTAAAGGACCATAGAATCCTGCGGAAGATCCTATTAATTGGTCTGGTTTCTCCCCCTTCCTGTCAAACACAGGAAATTAGATTTGACCTCTGCTCTGATCACTCTAAAATCATTCTTGGACTAAAGACTTCCCGCCTTTGTAGTCAAAGCATCTATTACCGCCCTGATTAACGCCCGTGCTCTGAAGGGCGGGCTCCAAAGGCAAATGCGATTTCCATGATTTCTGGTCCCCATGTTGAGTGCAGATGTCTTTAAATGGAGTGAAATCATCTTTAATAAGCATGCATCAGCATTCAGATGGCTCTGGGGTACATTAACAGTTTCCCAGCAATATGCCCCATGCCAAACCACCTTATGGGACCTTTCCAGATCCAACAAGGAAAAAGCAGGGAAAATCTCAAAGTAAATCCAATGCTCAACCAAACCATTATGCATTTAGGATAGACTCGGAAATATGATGCTGTTTTTTCTCAGCACTAATGGAGCACCAGCACTTCTCAGGCATAGTAAGAGGAGAAGGGAAAAAGAGATGGAAGAGATTTGCCTTGAGATTAAAGAAAGAAGCAAATGCTTTTCAACTTCTAACTTAGAGTTATTCTGTAGGGAAGCTGCTTCATCATTCAGAGCAACGGCCTCTTTCGAGCCTTAAAATAGGATTAAAGATCACCCATACAAGGCTTCTGTATGCAAATTACCTGACTCTTTCTGCAAAGTGTATTGATTTATTTCACACTTATCATACCCACATTTCAAATATGCTTACTCTACTTAGATCCATGGCAGAGTCAATGTAATGTATAGCTCCTGTAATAAGGAGGTCACTGCCAGATACGTGAGCATGCCTGTAATTCCAGCAACTCGGGAGGCCGAGGCAGGAGGATCACAAGTTTAAGGCCAGCCTCAGCACCTGAGTGAGGCCCTGTCTCAAAGTTTAAAAAAAAAATAAAAATGGCTGGATGTATAGGTCGAAGATAACATGCCCTTGGGTTCAATCGTAGTATGGGGGGAAAAAAATGGATCACATTTGTATTTTTCACTGAACATTTCACCCAGGACCTGGGACAGGGAGGGCACTCCAGAAATATTTCAGGAATGAATGGAAGGAATTCTCAGGCAAGTAATATTTAATTGGAGGTTCCAGAAAAGTATGTGAATAATTGTACTACAAAGCAGAATGTAGAAAGGATCCTAAGAGAAGAACAAGTCAGGTTCAGGATGAAAGGGGGAGGTGGGCGACATTCAGACAGCAGGAAAGATAGGGATGTTGTTCACAGATATCTGGTGTCACCTGGACTTTGATGACTGGTGGGACATCAGTGGTAAGGAGGGGGAGCAAATGCCTCTTAGAGCCAAGTCAAAGCTGAGAGTGCAGAAGGGAGGCTAGGGGACATCAGCCATAACAGGTGGCCCAGATGAGGTGCTCAGGAAAGCAGGAGAAGCAGGCTGGGAGCCTCTTCTCTCATGGAGCACCTGTTGGCACTGTCCCTTTTCAGTCCTCACTCCTGCCCCTCCATCTGGAGAGTGCTACTTTTTTGCATCTGATGTGATGCCTCATGGTCAAAAAAATCACTATCAGAGAGTAGATCCAGGATCTAACCCTGCGTTTCTGCCACCAAAGCTCTTCTTCCCTTCCATCTAGCAAGGAAAGGTACTACTGAGACTGAAGAGAGCCTTTACCTTGAGGAAAGAGGAGACCCATTCGAAAATCACGGCAGGGATTGCAAGAGACCAGCACAGGAGGTGTCCTCCCAAGAGCTTGTGAATAATTAAGTGTGGGAGGGGGCAAAGAAGCAGGAGGAGGTTTCAGAAATGGGGGAGATAAGAGAAGAAGCGGGCTCTAGGGAAAGAAGATGAGTTGATTTGGGACATACATCAAAAAAGTCAACCCTAAATATTGCCAGGCTTCAAATTCATTCCTTTCTCCCTCCTTTCTTCGCCTGGCCTGACCTTACCAGCTGCATGGGCAATGATGCTCCTGTGGCCATTTCTCAAGGATCAGCTACGGACCAGGCACAGCATTAGGCCAAGGAACTCACAGTGTAGTGGAGATTACCAAGGCACTCTGACAGCCTTGCAGGACAGTAGGGGCAATGAGTGCGTCCCTGGGGCAGTGAATGAAGTGACATTGTCTTTCTGCATGAGCTTGCAGGGACGGACCACTTACAGTCAAGAATTCCAAGTATGAGGTAGCAGATTTGTCCCACAGAGATGAAGAACAAGGCCCCAAAGGCCCTGTTGTTATCTTCACTCAGTGTGAAGCCAATGGTGGCCGAGAAGGCCTGAAGTCCTTTCACCTCACAGACCGACAGAGGCCAGTTTGGACATTCATCTTGACTCACTTCCCCTGGTCACCAGTCATAGGGGCCCACAGAAAGAGAACAGAACAGAAGGGATCTTGGAAACTCTAACTTGAATCAGAGTGCCAGCCTGTTGTTGAAGGAAAGGCCTTTTCCTGCGCTTCCTTCGCAGGCCACACAGAGGGTGTTTGCATAGATAGGGAGGTGCTGGCTTCCCCATGCCCCCTGCCCCTGACAGAGCAGCCATTCACGGCCTTTCTTTGTCACAGGAGGTCACATGCACCCACAGTGGACTGGAGGGCCCTGAGGAGCCCTTCCCAGGCCAGATGTGGTCAGGCAGTCCCAGGTAGGAGCCAAGGCCCCAGTCCTACTGGCTCATGGTCTCCCTGTCTCTGCTCATCCACTCAGCCTCGAGCCCCTCTCCAGACGGCCAGGATGTCAGACGGCCAAGGAGCAGAAACCCCTCCACCTGGACCGTGGAGGATGTGGTCCGGTTCGTGAGAGACGCTGACCCTCAGGCTCTGGGGCCTCACGTGGAGCTCTTCCGAAAGCACGTACGCATCGGGTGGGCCTGGCTGGCCAGGACTGGCGGGGAGTTGGGGGCATGGAAGGAGGATGCTGGAGGATCTGGACTGAGCCGGAGTGGTACCCTCGAGGAAGCCTGATTTGAGAGAGACAGCTGCAAATCCAGGCTTCTCAGAGCAAGACCACTTGGTTTTGTTTTAAGGGATATTTGTTCCATCTGTTCTCTCCTTTTGGGCTTCATCGGGACTGCCTATTTTCCTGCCTATCCATCCAGCTGTCTGTGCATTCAACAATCATTTATAGCATACCTACAGTACACCAGGCGAGCTGTATTAGTGACTGTTCCTAAATGCAATGAGAAAATGTACATCAAGTATCCAGCATAGTGTACATGTAGCTCATAGATAGACTGCAGTTAACAAGTGTTGTTACAACTATTTCAGCAATTATGAATTATGTCAAGATGGTAAATGAATAAAAGGTAAGAATTAAAATACTTTGCCTGCCAAACTTACTATGTTAGTTCTGTATTGTTGCTATAACAAATTACCACAAATACGGTGGCTTAAATAATCCAAGTTTCTTATCTCACAGTTTTGTAGGTGAAGCAGGTATATTATTTAGTGTATACCACCTTGTATTATTGACAGGGCCAAAAAGACATCTGAAATTCCTCATAGAATGTAATTGGCAGTTCTGTTAATTGGCTAGAAGTATCTGGGCCTCCAAGAAAAGAAACCAGAGATAAGGTGATGGATGGAAGTCAGGGTCTCATGCCAGCATCTGGAATGGAATGGAGAGGCAACCTCTGATTTCAGGTCTAATGGATTTCACTTTTTGCTCTGTTATCCCTTGATTGGATGATAAATATCATACATGGGCTGTTTGGAACATAGGGGGGATTACCTTCAATCAGGAATATCCAGTTTATCAGATGATTGCAGGGAGATAATGGGAAGAGAAGTACATAGTATTTGTTTGCTTTAATTTTTCTAAAGCTCTTGCTCTGTAAATAAACCCATTTGCTCTTCTTGCCACATCCCTTGAGCACATCTTAACTAGAACAACCATTTGATTACTCTCTGACCATCTTCTGGGTTTTTCTTTTTTTCTTTTTTTTCCTGATTCTGTTCCACCAGGAGATTGATGGCAATGCCCTATTGTTGCTGAAGAGTGACATGATCATGAAGTACCTAGGCCTGAAGCTGGGACCTGCATTGAAACTCTGCTACCACATTGACAAGCTGAAACAAGCCAAGTTCTGAAGATCTTTAAAAGATAGAAGCTGAACCCAAGACGACGAACTCAAGATTATCTTCTGCCTTACCAACATCCAACATCATGAAATAGATTCTCTTCTTAAAATTAACAGCCACAATGACTTGGTCTTTTTTATAAAAAGAGTGTATCTTCACCTTTTAAAAAATTCTACCTGGCTCTTTTTAAAAGGCTCATCTGTGTTAATGATTTTGCCAAAAAATTACCAAAAGCCTATTATTTTAAACATTTCTTGATTTGTTGGTTGCTCTTAGAGTGGGTGCTATCTGTATAATGAGAGAGTGGGGAACTGAATGCTGTCACCTAAGGAAAACCCCAAGGTTCCAAGTATGTGAGAAGGACTTGTTCCTGCAGGGACACTCACCACAGTACCACCTGCCTCTGTACTCACCTGGGAACCCATCAGTGTGAGCCTTGCTGGATTCAGCTCTGAGGATGACTGCCTCGCCTTGCACTATCTGGAAAACTTGAATTCTTTTGCTTTCTGAAAGAGAAGGGGAAAAAAAGATCTTTCTATTCGCACTTATCTGAAGTACTGTGTTGTCCCACTAGAGGGCAGACTGCTAATGGAATTTCAGGACCCTTGACTGTAGCCGAATGCTTATGCAGAACTCTGTGACTGGCCAGGGTTTTTCTTTGAACAAAATCTAGCCTATACAGGGAATTTATCCCACAGTCAGAACCACACATTGCAACTTGGGAAGAAATTATCATTTAGAGGGTTCTAGTTCATATCCAAGCATTATTGACTGACTGATACACAGCAGCAAAGAATTTGGAAACACCGTCTGCCCAGATGGGGCTTTGGAGTCCCTTCCCTTCCAGAGTCCTTACTGAGGTGTTGATGTGTTGTTATGTTGAAGAATCTTAGTGACATTTAGCCATGGGTGTTTCTTGAAAAAAGAAAAAGAAGAATGTCTTAACCGAGCTTTGAAAATGGAGAGTGTTGATTTCCAGTTACGTTGCTAGATTCTGTAGTTGTATCTGTGGCTAATTTTTCTAGTCCTCAACAAATACACAGACACGCTATTATTGGGTTTAATTCAATTTACAAATAGGTTTTCCTTCCTCACCATGAAGTAATAGAAAAAAAATTGATTTTCTACCCCTATGCAGCTGTGTCCGGAGAAGGACGATGAATTCACGATTTACTAGGCAGGAGAACAACCTCTTCTCTGCTATTCGTTCTTTGTATCCTTCTCCTTTCTCTCTTTCTTTTTTCGTCCTTTTTCTCACTGAATAGGAAACATAGCCTCAAAATAAATTCACCTTTTCGATGGGCATGTCCTCTTCCTTGAAAGAACAGTGTTGGAGATGAAGAGGTGAATATTAGATCTTGCAATCCCTGGGGGGATGGAAGTCAAGAATAATTCAGGGACCCCTGGGCCAAAAATTTGAATTAGAAAAGGCACACCTCCTCCAGAATGCAGCCTGAAAGGGGACACAGCTGGCAAGTGCAGCCAGGTGGGATCTCAGCTCTCTGTCCCCTTCATCAGCTGCCTTTGTGCAGGACTTGATCTGTATGGCCTTGAGAGGCAGCTCTGGGTGGATTTGCATATTGACTGTCTAGGAATCAGAATTTAGATAAGGACCATAAGAAATATTGCATGCCACCTTATTGGGCCCACTTTGCTGAGAAACATTTGAGAAAGCACATCGTAGCAACATTTCTTTTTAGACACATAAGCAGTGGCTAGAAGTAGAGTTTACAGAGGGAAGGAAGGGAACGTTCCAACCTACCCATGGAACTGAGCTTTATCAGACAGTGGAAGAGCTTCGTGTATGTTGGCTTCAGCACATAACAAAACTGCCTTGAATGAGGCCTTGGGGCAGAGTCTCTGGGATGTTGAAGTGAGCAACCGACGTCCCTTAAAAGTCTGCTGATGCTAAGTGCTCACTCTGAAGTTAGATAACTTCCCTCAAGGAGTTGGACAGTTGATGTCTTCAGAACAGCCAGTGTGAAACAAGAAGATCCAGAAAAATCACACGACAACCCAGGTTCTTCACTTTTGTAGAATTTGTCCAGCCTGTGGATATTTACGGTGCCTCTTCTATCGACATATGCTTCCTTTAGACTTTGACATTAAGCTTTCAAAATACCTACCCATCCTTACCAGTGCCTCCCTGGCTACAAACACACCAACACCTCAAGTTAAAATCAGCTCCCAACAAGATCAAAGAGATATTGTGGGTAGTTTTCAAGGGAGAGAGATGTTCCCATTTCAAGTCTAGGAGAAAACTGGAATTGGGTTCCCATGCAGTTGCTCTCACCCAGGTGCTGTCTCATTTCACAGGAAACTTTCAACAGGCCAGATTGCTGAAGCCATGATATTTAAGATTTGACTTTTTAAAAATCTCACCACTCTTAAAATGAATGCTGCCATATCAGAGAAGAACCTGGGGAAGAAATTCTTCTTGCCTGTTTTTGTACCAACAGGCAATTAGCTGATGAAATTATTGAGGCAATACTGCAATTATAATTAATTTTCATCCCTTTCAAAAATCTTGTCAAACCAGGCAGCTAAATAGCTTCTCAAATGTAAAACACACCAGGCCATTTTCTCTAAACAGACTTTAAAGGGTCAGGTCATGGGGGTCACACTGGCCCAAATGAAAGCTACTTGGCAGCCTCAACTTGACAGATACAGTATTTGTTATTCCGTGGCAGTAGCTTGCCTTCAGGTTGTAGTGAATAATGATAAGAGTTTTGCATAATTCCAAATTAAAGTGTGTATGTGTTCATGTTCCAAACATTTCCAATTATATTTGTCTGTTAAACACTTGAAAAAAAGTTGAGACAATTCTATTGCCTAAGGCCTTTTAAATATTTTATGAAGCACATTATTCCCTTTGTGAAGACATTAAGTAAAAGTCATGCGGGGGTGTGTGTGTGTGTGTGTGTGTGTGTGTGTGTGTGTGTATCTCCTGTCATTGTAGTCAGAAGAGCCTTAGGAAGTGGTAATGTATCAGTGATTTGCATTTGCTTGGGTTAAAATGTCTCCCCAGCCTGCAAGAGGCAGAGCCCCTGAAGTCTTCCTGTGGCTGTTACTTCTAAGTGTTCCCTCTTATGCCAGCAGGGTGCGCCCTAGAGGCAGCTGGGTGACCAAGGTGGTTCTGGGGTTTCTGGGCTTATCCTCCTCAGGCAGCTGACTGGACATGCCATGCCTAGGTTTCAGGATGACCTCATGGGGGATCCCCAGGAGAGGGACAGTTGTCTGCCTCATGCAGGGTCTACCAGAGAGGATGCTGTGTTCCCATCGTTTCCCTTCAGCAGGCTGCCAAGGATTTTTCCTTTCAACAGAGGAAAAAGGACTGAAGAACCCCTCAGGAGAACCACATATAATATTAAATATGTTGAAAGGAATACTGGGCTGAGGTTGGTTTGCTCAAGAAGGAAACCATCAAGAAAGGACAAAACCATGAATTTCTTAGGCAAACAATAAAAGCAGTTATTCTAATAGTCCTGATCCATGATTTGGCAATAACCTATTTTCATATTTATGTGCTGTATGGGATATTTCTTATATTTCTAATTAAAATTGTTTTTAAAATTATTTTTCGAGATTGCTTTAGGAGAATTTTGTCAAATCTCTGAAGAAAACTGGAAATGCCCAAAGGTGACCAGAGAGACTCCAAATTAGTCATTGTCAGAAGGTCTTGAAAGATGGAAATATTCTGCTCTCTTTCTAAAGAAATGGCCAAGGCTTATTATGCATAAAGCAGGAGGTGAGCGCCATCTGATGTATGCTCAAAAGGACACCTTCTCAGCTGGGCGCAGTGGTGCACGCCTATAATCCCAGCACTTAGGGAGGCTGAGACAGGAGAATTGCAAGTTCAAAGCCAGCCTCAGCAACAGCAAGGTGCTAAGCAACTCAATAAGACCCTGTCTCTACATAAAACACAAAATAAGGCTGGGAATATGGTTCAGTGGCTAAATGCCCCTGAGTTCAATCCCTGGCACCAAGAAACAGACACTTTTTCAACTCTTATCCAGAGGGGGTAGAGGAGGGGCTTTGACTCACATTTTGTTATAAGGGGTTTATCAGGGCTGGGTGTAGGAGCCCTAATAAACCTCTTACAACTCTGGGTAGAGTGCTTGCCTAGCATGTGTGAGGCTGTCTGGGTTCAATCCCCAGCACTAGAGGAAAAGAGCAAACCTTGCACAAGACACAGGACTGTGTAGGAGTAGATTTAAAATGCGACATTTTGTTAAGGAGAGGGGTGGAAACTGTCTCCCCTTTTTTTTTTGGCCATGAACACACGCTAAGAGGAGCCCTGCCTGCCTTTCCTATTGTCTTGCCATGTGCTTCTATCCCCTGTGGCATGAGAGGACCACACTGAGAACCCCTCAGGGGAATCCAGCAGATGGTCAGACATCCAGAGGCCTAGGCATTCCCGTTTCCATTTTCAGATGTTAAATTCAGCAGCAGCATCTGCCCACGCCATCTCCCTCGGGAGCCCTGCAGTGGCTCCCAGAGTGTCACTCCCTCTGAGGGCTATTGGAGGGCTATCCAAGATGATCCCTTCACGGACAATTGGAAGCTGGATTTTTGGAAATGTAGCATTTACTTGAAAGAGAATCGCTCTTATTTATTGCCACCAGTTAAAGATTATGGAAACATGTCTGCTAACAATTTGCTTTGTGTAATTTGTTCTAATGCTAATAAGCAACAGCTGGGACACTTCCTGTGGTAAATTCCTTTGTGGTTACAGTGGTATCATCACACACGGACTTCACCAAAATGCTGTACTTGGGAAGAACACTCACTCCTGCTCTCCCAGGCTTCAGGAAATTCCCCTCACTGAGAAGCAGCGCTGGGCAACAGCACATTTTTAGAGGATTGTTTGCTTTTCTTCACTCTCTGCTTTCTCAAGCTGGGCCCCAGACCTGTGCTCTTAAAATCCTCTATCACTCCTGGGGGTCCTTGGCACGCTTTGCTTGGAGTTTGATTTCCTACAGAGGAAAAGATGGCAGATAGAGCTCGTTCCTAAGCTCTATCTGCCATCTTGTTCATGGTGAGACAAGTGTGCTGGACCAGGAATTGGTATCTCCAGGATGAGAGAGCAGGAGGAGAGTTGAGACACACCCCAGAGCCCAGAGCTGAGAGCTGATTCAGTAATCAATTGAATAATGATGCCACTGTGTGTCAAGGGCCCTCTGTGGACTATGTATGGACCAAATTGGCATGAAGCCCATTGAGTGGGTAAGTCTGGTATCTGGGAACTTAACAGCAGCAAGCCTGCTGTAAGATGGCCCAAATACATGTGAACTCCCACCCAGCTCTGCCCAAACTCCCACATAGCACCATAGATGGGGTGGCCTGCTGTAGCCACACAGCCTCTCTGAGATGGGTGTGGTCTGCCAAGATGCCAATCAACCCCTTGACCTCAAGACACACTCAAGCAAGACTCCATCCCTAAAACATCCCTGCCTTTGATGTACCCCCTTAAATAAACCACTGGAGCCATTTTCTAATTGTTCAGCTCCAGCTCCTGTGTGGGCTGGGCCTGTATCAGGTGCTCCATGCATTTTAAAACTAATTCTGACTGGTCTTATTTCTTCACTAATTATTGCAGACTATTTTCTCAAGTGGCTTATCCTCTCCGGCACAGGAAAAATCACCTTGGTGAGACACTAGCCGCCTCGCAGTAAGTGTGGGGACAGTAACACCTCTCTGTCCAGAGTCAACATGTACAAATCAGACTTGCTCTCAGCTGTCATCCTACCATGCTCTGATCCAGCACATGGCTTAAGCCTTCGAGTCAGTTCCATGTATTTCATGCCTGTTGCAAAGGCCAGCATACATGTCTCCCACAGGATCCAACATTGGAACATACTCCTGACTTGTTTTTCTAAACAACTCATTATGAAATAAAAGACTCTCACTAAATGTCATTTTTCAATCATCATGTGCAGCTACCTTTGCTGGAAAAGGAGCTTCCTCAAACCTCATCTGCCTCCCCACCCAGCCCTCAGAGCTGGACTGCCTCCCCCACAATACTGAGAAGTGGCTCTGCCCGACCACTTCCCATTGCAGGATGTCCCCTCCCTTAGGAGGTGGCTTATTTCTCTGTTGGACAGCTTTGATTGTGAAAAAGTTATTTCTCAGGGAGACACAGATGTCTGAGAATCTAACACAGACGTTTGAGATGACGCCAACTCTGAAATCTTTCTCTTTTTAACAGAACTTGTCCATACAGTAACCAAATCTATCATACAAACTGGCATTATGAGTGGATCCCAGCAATAGGTTGTACTACGTTAGGATACAGGAATGGACCATTTATAGAAATGTAGAACTCAGACAGTTCATGACATCATCTTCATTAGGCTGTCATGAAAAAGGATGGTGAGATTTTTGTGACCTTACAAAAAGGTGGGGGGGCTACCTGGGAGGATTTTCAGTATAGTTACAGATCTGGCTATAGTCACATAAGCATATAAGGTACACAAGTGAATAAATCAAGAAGGCCACGTACCTCATTAACAACTGTGAAAAATACACTCTGAGATATTGAGGCCTTGTATCTTAACTGTACTCATGGGTGATTGATATAAAGAACTAAGGAAGCTTTAGATAAAAAATCATGTAACAACTGATGATAGAAAAGTAAACACAGCCTGTCCTGAGTCTATGGAAGAATGATGCAGTTTATGAACCCATATCCAAGTTAGATCTCACGCGTGTATGCATGAGTGAATATGTATCTGCCTTAAAGCAACAATGCTAGAAACTGGGGGAGGTTACTGCAAGGATTGCAAAAGATCTTGCTTTCTGGAGCATTCTCTTTCATTCGGAACTATATAGCAATAATTTAAAATCAGACCCAAAGTACACATACCACGTGGTGGATGTAGCTTGCTTAGATAAGATTCTGGATGATGGAGTGGGTTCTCTATGAAAATATTGAGATCCTGGTACTTGGGGAAAGCAGACAATACCCAATGCCTGGCGTAATACCCGTCTCAGAGAATGTCTGTATTAATACTCTGGTTGGCTGGTGAATAGAATGCTTGCTTGACCAGTTTTCATATTTTCTACTAAGCACCATTAGATTCTTTTTTAAGCCTCAGGTTTTATCCTTACTGAAGAACTGCTAAAGGGATAGGCTGAAAAAAAAGGCTGAGGCTCTCACATTCTGCTTGGCCCAGTGCGCTACTGCAAGCACAGAGTGTAACTGATCATTTATAGTTTTACTTTTATTATTATTATTATTATTATTATTATTATTTGGTACCAAGGGTACTCAACCACTGAGCCACATTCCCAGCCCTATTTTGTGTTTTATGTAGAGGCAGGGTCTCACTGAGTTGCTTAGCGCCTCGCCCTTAGCTGAGGCTGGCTTTGAACTCGCAATTCTGCTGTCTCAGCCTCCCAAAGTGCTGGGATTACAAGCGTGAGCCACAGCTCCCGGGTCTCACCGAGTTTTACTTTTTTTTTTTTTTTTTTGGTACTGGAGATTGAACTCAGGGGCACTCGACCACTGAGCCACATCTCTGGCCCTTGTAGAGACAGGGTCTCATTGAGTTGCTCAGCGCCTTGCCGTTGCTGAGGCTGGCTTTGAACTCGCGATTCTCCTGTCTGAGCCTCCCTAAGTGCTGGGATTACAGGCTTGCGTCACCGCGCCCACTGGGCCTGGCTGAGTTTTACTTAAAAAAAATTTTTTTTTATATCTTTTTATTTTATTTTTATGTGGTGCTGAGGAGCGAACCCACTGCCTCCTGCGTGCTAGGCGAGCAAGCTACCACTGCGCCATAACCCCAGCCCCTGAGTTTTACTTTTAAAATACCTTTTCCTTTTCTTTCTCAGTCCAAGATGCCGCCCAGAAATAAGAGCTGCATTTCCATTGGTTGGGTAAGGGCTCAGAGGGCATGCTTCTTCTGAGCTCCGTCCAGGGACTGTGCCCTAGGGTACCTTGCTCTGCTCTGACAGGGCCGGCCTCAGGTTGCTCTTCCCCACAATCCCCTGTGGCTCACACATGCTGATGGAGAAGACTCAGCCGGCAGGAGGGGTATAAAAGAGACCTTCCTCCTGTCGTTTTCTGGTCTTGCTCTTCTCCTCCTTTGAGAGCAGATTTGGAAATAACAGGAACTTTTCTTATCTCCCCAAACCAATGGTTACCTAGGAGGCTTGAGAATATTATCAAAGGACTGATTTTTCCCCTCATAACCACACCAAAATTTAGAGCACTTCATTTTCAAAGAAATCACTTTAAAAGCGTGGACATGTGTTCCAATTATGTTGTCATTACTCAGAATATTTTTAATATATCTCTTTAGGAATTGTCTTTAAAAGCTAGGATATGTTCTTTTCAAAATACAGTTGGAAGCCCATCATTGACACTTGAGAATGGATAATATTTTATTTTTCCTCTTGGAGCATGACCTTTAAAAGCATTTCTAGCTCAGTTCCTTTCATCAAAAGCTGATGGAGTTGGGACACCATGATATATATAGGTTATTGGTTCCTTCTTCTCCTCCTTTATTATTTCTAGCTTCTCTCCCTCCTTCTGTCTGAAAACATCATTGATCCTTTTCTCTCAGGGACTCATAATTCCTCCTCAAAGCCACATCAGCATCACTTTCCATTTCCTTCCTGTTACTTTTTACTTTCTAATTCACTCTTTCTTCCTATGTCCATGTTTGTTTCCCCTTATTTATTTTGCTTCTATTCTACTAGCTCAAATGCCTTTTGAGGGGTTGCAGAGAAAGACAGCATGAGCAGTAGCCTCCTTCCTCCCTGGTCCAGCAGGGCTGACCTCTGTGCAGCTCCCACAGTCCAGTTGTCACCTGCCCCCAGCATTCCTTGGCTCTGTTGTCTTTTCCATTTCGCAAGGGTTAGCCCACTCAGTTCTGTGTTTGAGATTTGGAACAAAAGCCTCACCCCTTCTGGGAGTTTTATTCTGTGACTCACTATGATATCTCACTGGTAGACCTCTTGAAGCTTCCTCAAGTGTAATGCCCATCCCACTAGGTGTCCCTCCTTATTCAGCCTTGAAGGTCAAGCGCCAGGTGACCTAGATGAGCTATTTCTCCCAGCCACGCTGTCCCTTGCAATCTGTAATCATGGAGTACTGTGACAGCCAGGAGTATTCCATATGCAGCATTGCCCAGTACCACTTAGCCCTGACTGTGCCTTTTGGAACCAAAGCCAGTTCAGAGCCTTATGTTTAAGTGGAGGGTTCAGCCAGCATCAAAGACATGGAACAATGACCTAAATCTAAAGTATTTCTGGGGTGAGATTTGGCTTTAGACATTTACAAGTCTGCTGAGACATGTGCAATATTAAATAGCTTGCATCTGAATAAAGGAAGATGATAAATTTCCCAAAGGACAATTTGGTTTTGAGGAGGGAGAAAGGCAGCAAAATTCTGGAAAAGGAATGCTCTCTTCTTGACTCACACCCAGCAAAATCACACACCCTCAAGATCTCTCTAGAAGTCAAACTTGTTTCTTTTTTTTTTTTTTAATTTTTTTAGTTGTAGATGGACACAATGTTTTTATTTATTTATTTTTATATGGTGCTGAGGATCGAACCCAGTGCCTCATGCGAGGCAAGTGCTCTACCACTGAGCTACAATCTCAGCCCCAAACTTATTTCTTTCTTGGGAACTGAAATTCTTTCTGTCCAAGAGAGAGACTTAGGAGACTTTGATTTCCTTTATTATCCATTGTGTTCTAAGCCACAATATTTAATTTGCTGTCATCTCTCAGCTTTATTCTCGATCACTTAAGGATTTATAAAAAAAGAAAGATAAAAGAGTTCCTCTCCTCCTTAAGAAAATTTTAAGTATCAATTGGTTTAGTAGCAAAAACTTCTTTTATAGACATAGGTTAACTAGATCATTTCTCTTCCTTGTATATATACCTGGAATTAATTTTATTAATATAAAGACTTTATATTTCAAATAGACTTGTGGATAAATTTACTTTTTATTCTATATGCACACAAGGAAACCAAATAAACTGATTCAGTAAACTCTTTTCATCATAATTGTCTTCTGTTGCTATTTTTTTCCTTTTCACTAACAGTAAAAACTTTTTGTTAATTAAGTGCCATTATAACATCACAAAGCTTCAGGAGGCCAAAAGGTGTGTTTTACCAGCTCTGCTAGGCTGTCATTATCTGACAAGACTCTTGCTAAATAATGAGGGCACGTGAGCAAGTGGAAACCCCTGTCCTCAGAGATCCTGAGGTGGAATGATGGTGATTGAAATGTTATGCCTTTTGTTTTGGAAGTTGACGGGTTTATTTGCAGATTCTTTCTTTTAACTCAGCCTTAATTAATCTCCTCTTTATTCTGCTCCACTCCCTCCATGCCCACTTGGGAGTCTGTAATCTCTGGATCTCTCTCCATGTCTGGGAGGGAGGCAGCTGGTCCCTCTCCCTGGTCATGCTTCTTTCTTTCATCGTGCAATGAACGCAACAGCCAGAAACCAAGGGTACAAATGGTTCATCTCGGTCAGAGAGAAACAGGGTTGACTCCATTCTCTTTCCTCTATCTACATGGTCTTTCCTCCCTTCTAATTAAGGATTTTAAAAGGGTGTGTGTGTGTGCACGTGTGCACGCCTCTGTGCTTCTGTAATTGGGTTGGAGAACTTGAAAGAAAGATCATCCGGCAAAATTCTGTGCATTATTTGCTTGTGCTGAAGCATGAATGCAAGAAGGACCTGGAGAATGTACTGTGGATATTCTAATTACACGAAAAGCCATTGTGTTTCCACTTTTTATGGGCATAATGGAATCCAGGAACGTCACTTCAACTCCATGTTTTATTTGGAAGTGCTTGAGAGGAGTGCAGCTTCTCGTTTAGAATGGTGTAGTTTTAGGGCCTAGCTTGCTTCCTCTCCCCACCCCCCAAAATACTGATGGATCTAATTTTGCAGACTAGACAGCAGTGAACAGCACTCATTGTAATGGTGAGCAGTATTTTCAAAGGAGAGAAAGAGCCATAAAACCTGTCACCTGGGGAAAGAGCCTCTCCTTAATTTTTGCTCTTTGCAAGCATGATGCAATCAGTGTTTCCTAATATTGGGACAATCCTCTCACCTCACCGTGTTCCTATGCAATTGTGTCACATAATGGGAAATTGTAATAGGCAATTTGGTTCTGTAATTCAGTTTGCAAAGCATGCAAACATAAGATAACTAGGTTAAATGCAAACAGGCATTACACTAAGGTACCGAAAACAGAGGGGGAAAAGATGCTGTGTCCAAACTTAGAAGCAATGTAAATTCTATTCCTCCTGTGCCTCAAAATGCAGAGTTTATTAAAGTTATTTATTCTCTAATTTCATCACATACTGTTCATACACATACATTATCTGTGTATGAACATGCACATCCTTACTGCACATATTCACAAATTTCTCATTTGGAATAAGCAAGCTGCACATGTAGCATGTTCTTTAGGAGTATTTATGAATGTACTCTTTTTTGTATAATATACAGTGTTTTAATATAGAGAGCATTACCTATGAAATACCACATCAAAATGTACTTTTAATTTTTCAAAGCCTTTTTGATATTGTTTATGGCTTTTTCCTTTGGAACAATTTGTTCATTATTCAGAGGTGTATTTTTCTGTTTTTAATATCTTCTTTTCAATAGTGACTGGTAGGTACACTATAGTCAGATATATGAAATATAATTAAATAAATACTGCTCACCCTAATTATTTTAATAGTCTGAAGATACAATTTTGTTTTGTTTTGTGTTTTCATTTTTGATAAGTAGTTTTTTTCTAGGACAGTGTTCCATGGTCCTGGGTGTGATTCAATAAGATTTCTAAATCTTAAGATGTCAAGATAATGCAGGGTTTTTTTTTTTCTGTTCATGCTGTAAAAAGTATGTCTGTATTTTTAGTAAAGAATAGGATCTATATGAGCCTGTGTGACTTTTATCTAATCAACTTTCTGAGTCAAGGTTGTGTGCTGGCTCCTGTCACCAGACTGTCCCTGTCCTTGCAACAGCCTGCTAAGGCATCACCCACAGGAGCCCAGGGCTTTCTATGGAGCTTTTCTGCATCACCTTCCTATCGAAGCCTGTGACCACAAAGGGGCGGCACAGTGCACGAAAGGAACAGAGATTTGATCAGATTCCCCAGGGGAATGTTGGCTCTGGGTTATCTTGAGCCATCTCTCCTCTAGGATCTCCTTCCTTGGCAGTAATCAGGGACTAGAAAGCCCCTTTCCTATGGAAGTCAGGAGTATTCAATAAATCACAGTGCTTGTCTTGTCATGGCCCCTCTGACAGTGTCCATTGAATGTGGAATTCTATTCCACTTTGTCTACTCCTGGTGGTTGGTTGTTATTCTAATCTGGGCTCAGGGTTGCTTCTGGGTTTTGACCTAGCCCTCACCTTGACCTGCCAAATCCCTGCTCAGAGGCTCCTATCCTATCCCTAGTGCTTAGCAATGATCTTTGACAAAGGCAACATGGTTCGCAATGAAAACAGTTCAACAAGAGGAAGAGGAATGCTCCCATGCCAGGGTCCTCTGCAGCTGGGGAAGGCCAGAAAGGAAGGCTGGGAGTAGCTTGGGGAGCTTTAGGGGCACAGCCTCTTACCCTTTGCCCCAGGTTTCTTAAAATGTAATAACTTCTGAAAATGTGAACCTCGCTACTAGCTCTGCCTCAAACAAAACCATTTCCAAGCTCATACTGCCTCTCTCCTCCCTAGCACAGGTCCAAATTGGGTGGGTGCTCTTTCTTGTGTACCCATGAGGTTCCTGCCCAACCTACAAGAAAACCCACCTGTAAGTGCCCGCCCTTGCCCTGGTTTACAGATCCCCCTCTCTGAGCCTCCTGCCCTCCGATAGTTAAGACACAAGCTCTGAAAACCCAGCTTCCACTACTAGTTTATTCTCATCGCAGTCGTATGAATGGTAGTGCCCTTAACTAGAAAAGGGCAGAGTGGGGAAGAAATCCTGACATCAATGCTGTTAGGTCGGAGGCAAACACAGAAAACCAGACCCTGCTGCGCCGCGGCGCTGCACCAACACAACACCAGGAGCCAGCCCACTCACTGTCGCGCGCGACAAACGTAGCACACATGCGACGAGCGCAGCACGCGTGCGTCAAGCACACCAAGATGGTGGCCCCCAATGATCTGTACGGAAGAAGAAGCGAACTTACAGTACGGCTCTCGGCTCATACCGGATGGGATCTGACATCACCAGCTGCACCAAACCAATCTCAGAAGACACTGGACTCTAAGTCAACACCTCTTCTTGGCCTCAAGCCTGCCTTTTCCGGATGGGGAGAGGCTATATAACCCTGTGTAACACGAGGCACAGTGCCATTTTCCCGACCTGTTCGAGCCTGGTGACTGGGAGGGGAACTGGTCCGGGAGCGTATTTCCTAGAATAAAAGCCTGTGTTAGTCCTGTTTCACTTCCATCTGGTCGTTCGTCTTACAGATTGGTGCGTGAAACCCGGGAGAGTTTTCAAACCTTCCCCTGCACAGGGGTAGAGGTGGGACTCTCCGGACCAGACTGGGAACCACTCTCCGCTCTCCGGACTGACAAAAGTGAGGTACGCTTCCCTCAACCCGTCTCCCTTGGCTCCCCAGCTTCATCCCGCTCGCACCGGGGGTCTGTCTGGAAGTCACACGTGTGCACAGACTCCTGCCTAAGGCCACAGTACTGGGGAGAC
>PVHX01015526.1:0-46378 GCA_004024805.1 Geosciurus inauris
AGTTTCCACTAATGACTTTATTGCTCTGGGAAGGGATTCAAAGATTGAAGAGGGAAATGGTTGAGAGAGGCTAGTGCTTTGAAGAATTTCCACTTACTCTGTATCCCTGGTATGACACTCAATATTACAAGATCTGCAATATTCAAATGTGACTTTTCAAGCCTTATCATGGCCTCCACTTTGTGGGGGTGAGGAGAAGCAGCATGACACGATTTCTAACCGTCTCTTGGCTAATTAGATCCCAGATACTGTGCCTGATCCTCAGAAGCAAAAGATGAATTTCTGAGATGGAGGTGCTCTCTGGAACTTTGTATTGTAGAACGACAGGAATGTCTTCATCTATTTAGTAACTCACTTAGTTACTAAATAAGTTACATTGGTGGGCATTTAAGATTCAAACCATAACACGATGCCAGAAAAGGTCAATTTTATTGCCAAAGATTCCTTTTATTTTTCCCCTCAGACATTGGAGTATAATCCAAGTTTGACCTGGATTTTCTCCTAGGCTCTCTGTTTTTGTTTTCTCTTCGGTATAAACTCCTGCCTGCCTCTAATGGAAGCCCGTTTTCCGTGAGTTGGGCTACTGCCTGGTTCTAATTGGTCCTCCCTCCTTCTTTTCTGTGTTATCATGAATGACTTCAAATTCCTGCAGTCCCTCTTCTGGTGGATTCTTTTGTGACTTGACTCTTCCATTTCTTTTTTTCTACCTATTCTATTCATTGACCCAGAGTATACCTTCTGTGTAAATTCATTCTGCTCTACATTTTTACCTTATTTATACAATTCTCTTTTTTCTTCCTTCCTATATTGCTTAGTTTTGTTTGTTGGTTTGGCCAGCCAATAATATACAGTTGTTGGTCAATCAACAGTTGAGATGTTAATGCAATAACTTTTAGAGATGATTAACATTGCAAAAAGTCAACTTTGAGTAAAGCAGATTACCTTCAATTATGTGGGTGGGCCTTATCCAACTAATTTAAGTTCTTGGGAAAAGATTGAGGTTTCCTGAGAAAGAAGGAATCCTTCCTCGAGGCTGCCTGAAGACTTAGGCATCAATAGAAACTCTTCCCACATTCCCAGATGGCTGCCCTGCCCTACAGGCTTCGCTCTTGCCAGCTGCCACAACTGTTAGGTCTGGTTAGGGTCTAAGATGCCCAATTAGGGGAACCGGTCAGCAGCTGCAGAGCAGCAGCAAGCTTGACGCCACCAGTGGACACGCCTCCTGTCAATCAGCGGGTTTTCCTGACCTATCCAGGAAGGACTCTGGCCTTCTCTTCCTGTACCCAAGCCCTCCCCTTCCTGACTGGGCTTTCTTGAAATTCTCTGCGCACAGAAGATCCAGTGCCATTTCTCCTGGACACGCTCTGATGGACGGGTGGATTTTGCCCGAGGGCATGTATACCAATAAAGCCTTGCCAAGTGGCTAAATTCATCTTCTCCCTGGTCGGCTAATCTTTACATAATGGTGCCGAAACCTGGGAGGGTTTTGAATCTCCTCCGCACCGGGGTTGAGGCAAGCCTTCCGAACCGAACCAGGAGAACTCCTGAGCCGCTCCCTGTCTACCTCACCCGGACCGACAAGAGTGAGGTAGGCCCCCGCCCTTCCTTTGACTTCTCAGCTTGCCCCACCCCCACCGTTCACTCAAGATGCCCATCCTGGAAGTCACACGTGTGTGTGGGCCCTCTGTCCGCTTGAGGCCACATAGATTGGGAAGACGTTCCCAGTCCCTGTGTTAGCCACTTGCCATCTGCCGTCCGGGCCCCAGAAAGTTCGACGGACGCTTCAATTTTCCACCTGGCCCCATTCTCCCATGGGCACGAGCATTCTTTGGGACGCCAATTTATGTTCTACCCACTCCCCCGGGACTGCTGAGAAGTCACAAGGTACCCCAACTCTTCTATAGATCTCGGAACTCCACTGTACTATGGCCTCTAGGGGGAACTTTGATTTTCAAATCCTCACTGATTTGGCTAATTTTTGTCACTGGATGGGGAAACGGACAGAAATTCCTTTCACCAATGCTTTGTTGGAAGTGCGCTCTTGCCCCTCCCTTCTTTCCCTTCTGTTCTGTCCTTTCAAGTTCTTCTCACTGTGCTCTCCCCACCCCCTCCAAAGCCGAAGCAATGTCCCAGCAGTTTCCCCATGGAGAAAACAAAGCTGGCCTCAGTCCCACTGCCGGAAGGCAGGAACGAGGTGTTGAGTGGAGCCACCTGCCCCGCCTTCCCTCACTCAGCTCCCCTGAGCTGCAGCGCTGCCTTCTCGGGAGGCGGAGCAGACCTCGGTCTCAGCGCAGGACGGCAGAGACGGAGCATTGGGCGGGGCCCACCCGCCCTGCGTCTCTGCGTCTCTCGCTCTGTCGGCGCGCTGCTGGGACAGACTAGTGCAGCTGCCACAGACCAGAGACTTAAAGCCCACCCTGCGTTCCTGCGTGTCTCTCTCTCTCTCTCTCTCTCTCTCTCTCTTCTCTCTCTCTCTCTTCTCTCTCTCTTCTCTCTCTCGTCTTTGAGCTGCCTGGCTTGCGGCGGCTCCTCCCCCCAGCCTTACCGCTCGGCATCTGCAGCCAGCTTGCTTTCTCTTTCTAGGATTCTTCACTCTTACATTTTTAAACTTAAAACTTTCATTCTGTGCACTGAATGAAAATACTTCTGATCAGATGTATTTTATCCAACTATCAAAGTTTTTTTTACACTCTACTGAGACTAGATATACGTTTAATTCAAAAGGCCTTTTGCATGCTCTATTTTTGTGTGTATGTGTATGTGTGTGTGTATATACCATGTACATGTATCAAAATTGGCACAGATAATGAGCGCTCATAAATTAAAACCAAAAAAAAGGATCCAAATATTTTTAATTCACATCATTTAAAAGGTTCAATTTAATTTGAGTAAACATAAAGGTTTATATATTCCTACATGAAGTTTTAAAGGTTTCTACTGTTGCCTAAGCTCAAAAAATTTACAAGGATTGCTTTGGGATATGAACAGAAGGAATTAAAAATTATAAATATGGTGTTTATTGGAAGGAAAGAGAATATTTCTAATCAAAAGGTTTACAAGTGTAATTAAATGATCAAACTGATGTTCTCCAAACTTAACTTGTATGGTATCCATTCATATCATTTAATGTTTTATAACTGAACCTATCATCAATAAGATAAGACTTTAAGTTATTTTTACATCAGAGTGATCTTTTAAATAAATGAGGACCTAATCTATTTAATATTCTGCTAAGATTTTACAAGGAGCCCTGTCTTACCTGAGATAGCTCTGTCTCTCAGCTTACTACAATGGCTTCAAAATAGATGAGACTCCAGTTCATTTAAAGATATGTTCAAAAGATTAATTTTGTTGTAAAGATCATTAAGACCTCAAACAAGGATATAATATATAACTCAGCCAAACTTTAAGAAAGCTGTTACACAAACTAAATATGTTTTGCTGTTGTTGATTTTATTTTGTATTTTACTGAAACTCTAACTATTGCCTGTTAATGTTTTATAGAGGTACTACTTCAAAAACAACCAACCCAAATAATTTTAAGTTAAATCAGCCACCACCTATATCTCTTCCTGTACCCAAGCCTTCCCCTTCCTGACCGGGCTTTCTTGCGCACAGAAGATCCAGTGCCATTTCTCCCAGACATGCTCTGATGGACGGGTGGATTTGACCCGAGGGCGTGTATTCCAATAAAGCCTTGCCGAGTGGCTAAATTCATCTTCTCCCTGGTCATCTAATCTTTACAACAACCATGTGAGGCAATTCTTTCAAAAAATCCTCTCTATATAAATGCACATCTTGATTTTGTTTTTTGGGGGAATCTTTACTAATATACTCCCTTAAAGAAAACCTGACTCACCTCTCTAGAAGCCACCTTCCTTGTGGGTGTCTCTAATTACTGTTGCTTTTCCTCTCCCACACTATGTTGAAGAGCCAGGAGACCCTGTCAGCATTTTGAAGACATCATATATACTTCTTTAGAAGTCATATTATCAAACAAAAACCCATCTTTTTGTGGCTACTGATGTTATTCAGCTAACATAATATTTTTTTATGCTTCTTGATTTTATCATCTACCAACTTTCCTAGCAAGTCTGTTCATTCTTCTAAGATAACAATATCTGTATCTAGCCTGTGCATCTGGGACAGTGCTGTCTTGCTCTTTTTGTGACAACCCATTCTCATGGGAACAAAGTGGGTTCTCAAGACAACTATATTCATTTTTTCTGAAGGCAGCACCCCCGAAGGCATAAGTACCTTCTGCTAAGCTCTGCCTCTTAACTATTTCACCACCTTAACACCACCACACTGGAGAGCAAGCCCCTAGCACATGGACCTTTGGGGGATACACTCAAACCACAGCACCATCAAAATGGAAAAAAGGGTGTTGTGGTTGTTTGGCAACAGCATTAGTCAACACTTCTCGATTTGTGTGGAGATAAGTTATCAAATTAAACTACCCCAGAAATTCAATCTCTTTTCTAATCACTCAGAGCAGTTTAAAATCTTAGGTTGCATGACTACATATTCTTTGAGAACAAATTTCCTTTAGAAGATTGCAGGGTGATGGAACACAATAGGATGGGTAGGCAGGAAGTACTAACAGTTCTGTTTGGATCTTATACTTAGCCAACAATTACATTAGTAATAAAGCATTATGATTCGTTAACCTCTGTTGTCATCATTAGGAATTGCTCTACCTATCTGAAATCTTAAGTGATGAAATATCAAACTCTGACCGTAATTACACACTTTTGTGTTTTTTCCTCAAAGTTTTTCTTTTCTCTTCCACCTCATTGAAGCTCTGCTATAAATGCTCATTGTGATTTTTCCTAATAACCAACGATGAGTTGATTTCAGTCCCAGCTAGCACTCTGGATATGGGGAGTCAGGACTTGGTGGTGACTGTTGTCTGGAGTTTGAGGACTTAACATTAAAAATCTCTAAGATTAAAAGAAAAGAGGTCTTTGATAGACATGGGCAAGATATCAGTCAAAGCCTAAAGGAGTAAATGGAATAAGTCCTCAGTTTGGGTGTGACTATATTACACACAGATATTCTTGAGTCTTGGGAATTCCTTGTGGCAAGTATAGTACCCACTCTCAAAGGCTGATGAGAAGTTATATTCTTGCTCTGGACTCTAACTTAAGAAATACCTCATCTTTTCTGCTCCCTTGGCTATCATTGCCAGGAGTCAGAATCTGACTCTCCTCTGAGAAATTCCATCCTTTCACCCAAAATAGGCGAGTTGTTGTAACCCTATAAGTAAGCTCTTTATATACATGGGTCCCGCATCTAATGCATCTGTGAATTCAACCAATAGCTAATCAAAAATATTCCAAAATTTTTCTCATTATTATTCCCTATACAATATAATATGGCAACTATTTACATAACATTTACATTGCATTAGCCATTATATATTATTATCCAAAAATAATTAAAAGCATATGGGAGATTTTCATAGATTATACAAAAATGCTACAGTATGCTATTTTCTATTAGTGAATTGAGCATCCTTGGGTTTTGGTATTCATAGGGTTCCTATAATCAATTCCCTAAATAAACTAAGCAATGACTATATTTTAGGAAACAAGGATAATTGACTCTGAAAACTTCATATTACAGAAGAAAAGAAGTTATCAGAAACAAAATAAAAATTGACTTCTGCATATGGTGTTTCTTGTGTTAAGGTAAAATCCTTCTGTACTTAATTTATTTTTTTTACAATGAATCAAAAAGTTGGTTTTTATTAAATGCTTTTTATGCACCTATTAAAATGATAACATTTCATTTTGATAATGTGGCTCACTATATTTATTAATTTGCCTATTTCAAACCATGCTTACATGCAAGGAATAAATCTCACTTGATCATGGTGTGTAATCCTTTTAATGTATTGCTAAATTCAGTTTGTTAGTGTTTTCTTGAGGACTTTATATCTGTATTTATCAGGGAAGTGGGCATATAGTTTTCTTGAGGTGTCTGTCTAGCTTTGGTTTCAGGATGATACTAACCTCATGAAATAAGTTTGGAAGTATTCCTTCTACTTTTATTTTATTTTTAATTAATTATTTATTTTTTTGTACCAGGAATTAAACTCAGGGGTACTCAACCACTGAGTCACATCCTCAGCCCTATTTTGTGTTTTATTTAGAGACAGGATCTTACTGAGTTGCTTAGTGCCTCGCTGTTGCTGAGGCTGGCTTTGAACTCATCATTCTCCTGTCTCAGCCTCTCAAAGTGCTGAGATTACAGGAGTGAGCCACCATGCCCAGCTACTTTTATTTTATTTTTAACTTTGGCATTGGGGATTGAACTCAGGGGCACTTTACCACTGAGCCACATCCCCAGCGTTCTTTTTGGGAGGGGGTGGGGGGTTCTGGAAATTGAACTCAGGGACACTCAACCTCTGAACCACATCCCAGCCCTATTTTGTATTTTATTTAGAGATAGGGTCTCACTGAGTTGCTTAGCACCTCACTGTTGATGAGGCTGTCGTTGAACCCGTCATCCTCCAGTCTCAGCCTCCTGAGCCTCTGGGATTACAAGCATGCACCACTGCACAAGGCTACTTTTATTTTGGGGGGAGAGTTTAGAAAGTAGGGATATTAATTCTTCTTTGAATATTTGATAGAATTTACCTGTGAAGTCATCTTGTCTTGGGCTTTTGGGAAAATTTTCAATTATTTATCAATCTCCTTATTTGTTACTAGTCAGTTCAAACTTTATATTTCATCTTGATTCAGTTTTGGTAGTTTATCTGTCACCATGAAGGTACTCATTTCTGCTAAGCTATCTAATTTTGGGTGTGAAATGGTTCATAATAATCCATTGTGATTCATTTTATTTCTGAGGCATCCATTCCAATGCTGCCTCTTTCATTTCTAATTACACTTATCTGAATCTTCTCTCTTTTTCTAGTTAGTCTACCTAAGGATTTATTGTTTTATTTAACTTTTTAAATAAAACTTTACTTTTAGCTTTGTTGATATTTTTCATTGTTTGTTCTCTATTATGTCTGCTCCAATTGCTATTATTTCTCTTTCTTCTGACTTTGATTTGTTCTTCCATTTCTTGTTCCTTGAATTGTACATTTAAGTTGTTTGAGATCTTTCTTCTTCTTAATGTGTTTATCACTATAAATTTCCTCCTTAGCACCTCATTTGCAGCATTATTTAAATTCTGATACATTTTTTATGTTTTTGCTTATAAATATGTTTATTAAAATTCTTTCCTGATTTTCTTTTTGACCCAGTGGTTAAAATATGTGTTTTTAGTTTCCATGTATTTATGAATGTTCACATTTGTCTACTGCTCTTGACTTCTAGTTTCAATCTATTATGGTTTGAAAAGATATTTGGAATTATTTCAATTTCTTTAAATTTTTTTAAGACTTATTTTATAATGTAACATTTGATGTATCTGTTTCCTTATTGATTTTCTATCTGGAAATTCTATTTATTCTATCTCAATACAATAAACACAGTCTTTGGAAGCCCCACAGCTAACATCATAATCAGTGAGGGAAAATTAAAAACTTTGCCTCTAAGATCTGAAAAAAGTCAAGAATATTCACTTTTTTGACTTTTGTTTAACCAATTACTACGTCTCCTAGCTGGAGGAATCAAATAATAAAAGTAACATAAGACATCTAAACTAGGTAAGAAGTAAAATGATCTTTGCTTGCAGATGACATGATCACAAGTATAGAAAACCTAACAAGTCAATACAAATGTTTAGAATTTAGGGGACCCAAGATGGCAGGCTAGATGGAGGCTGCATTCCTTGTCACTCCATGACTTGGGATTCAAGTAGTGGGAATACCGTTTATCTGCGAGTTATTAGAGGACTTCTGACAGCTGCACCAGAGCAGGAATCCCAGCCATGTGCCCGCGTGGGTCCCTAGGCTCACAGTTAGCACAGGATCCCAGCCGCTCACCCACACAGGACCTCTGGCTGCTGCTCCTGTGTGGACCCCTATCTACCAGCACAGGGCTCCCTGCAACTGCTGTGGTAGCCTGCACCTGGGGACACTGTACAGTGTCTGGAGACAGCTGCCCACCACAACACTGCACACCACAGAGCTGCATCTCTGAACACGTTGCCCAATGCCACCACCCAGCCTTCCCTGACACCCCATCTCTGAAAGCAGCCGCCTCTATCTTGGGGCACCTCTGTTGACATCTTGGATTATCCTCATTACCACTATCACCACCTTTAGTTGGAGCAATTCCCAGCTTGGGACACTGGCTGGGGCCTAGAAGCGACATCAAAGTAGCTATAGTCCCCAAACACACCCTTCTCTCCTGCAGCCACTTACCCAGCACAGTGCTTGCAGCTACGTGGCCAGTCTGTAACTTGCAAAGCCTAGTCCTGATCTGCCTGAAATAAAACTGCTCTCTGTGACATGTGTACAGGCCCCAGAGTGCAGCCCACAGACCTGTGGAGAAAGAGGTTCCTGACTGGGAAGTAGAAAGGGAGAGGGTGAGCGAGATACAGTTTAGAGACTAAATTAGAGAACAGGAATTGTGAGGTGTATAGGTGATATATAGAGATAAGACCAGGCACCCACATCACACAAGTGGGCCCCAAAGAATATCCTTCGGGTGCAGTCTTCCAACAGGGACTGACAAGTGCTATACCCCACCTCCAGAGGTTCCGCCTCCAAGACCAACTCTTCTCCCTTAATAACTTTCACTATCCTTAGGGTGGAGTTACCAGCAAGCAACAGATAACCCCACCCACTGAATGAGAAGGGAAGCAGGAAAGATACTGAACCTCAACAGAAACAATCATTTAATTTACCTTTGAGATTTTTTTCTATTATCATTTTTTCTTTTTTGTTTTTCTTCTCTCTCTTTTCTCTCACCCTCACATCCCCAACATTTGTGAAAACAAATATTTTTCATGCATTAGGCTATTGAGGACTGAGATGTCTGAATAGTATATTACAGTTTTGTTGTATATTCTTTCATCTTTCTTAATTTTTATGTTGTTTTTTGTACTCTATTTTCTTCCCACTTACTTGTCTCCCCCAAATTTCTTTCCCTTTTCTCCTGCTACTAGCCAATTATTTTGATTCCTCTTTCATGCTTTCTAAGATCTCATAACTCTACATACTCACTTCTAACTTCCTTAACATCTCATCCTACACCCCACTCCTGGTTTTCTCTTTGTCCACCATCAGAAACTGTAGAGTCTTTTGCAAGCTTACTGTTTATATTGTAGATAATAATTGAAATCATCATTTCTGTATATTATGACTAAACTGCAAATGTCTTCATAGGAGCTATTTGTTTTAAGGCTCTATATTGTTTGTATTGGGATCTGAAATAAAAACCTTTCAGGATAAACAAAAGTTAAAATATCTATATTGTTTGTATTGGGATCTGTTAATATTGATCTCCTCCTTAAAAGAGAGATATTGGAACCCTGCAGGGAAACTATAAACCTATAGGATAAAAACTGTAACACCATGGATCTGTAGTGCTAGAAGAGAAGACACACAAACAACATGAAAAAACAAGGGAAGAAAATGCCCCAAACAAACCAAGATACTACATTATTAGAATCCATGGCCAGTACAGTAGAAGAAATGTCAGGGAAGGAGTTTAGGGTGTACATAATTAAAATGTTCTGTGAATTAAAGGATGATATGAGAGCAAACACAGGCAGCAAAAGATCATTTTGAAAAAGAGCTACATAAGCAAATACAGAAAACAAAAGATTACTTCAGTAAGGAGATAGAGATTCTGAAAAAAAAAAAACCAACAGAAATCCTTGAAATGAAGGGAACAATAAATCAGATTTAAAAACTCAGTAGAAAGCATCACTCACAGACTAGATCACTTGGAAGACAGAACCTCAGACAATGAAGACAAAATATACAATATTAATAATAGAATTAACCACACAGTGAAGATGGTAAGAAACCATGAGCAGTACATCCAAGAAATATAGGATAACATGAAAAGACCAAATATAAGAATTATTAGGATAGAGGAAGCCATAGAGTTACAAACCAAAGGAATGCACAATCTCTTCAATAAAATAATACCAGAAAATTTCCCAAACATGAAGAATGAATTGGAAAATCAAACACAAGAGGCTTACAGGACACCAAATATACAAAATTGCAACAAATCTACACCAAGGCACATTATAATATAAATGCCTAGAATACAGAATAAGGATAGAATATTAAAGGCCACAAGAGAGAGAAATGAGATCATATATACGAGGACACCAATTTGGTTCTCAGTAGAATTTCCAACCCAGACTCTCAAAGAAAGAAGATGCTGGATCCACATATACCAAGCTCTGATGGATGCCAACCATCAAGAATCTTATATTCAACTAAATTAAGCTTTAGATTTGATGATGAAATAAAACCTTTCAGGATAAACCAAAGTTAAAAGAATTTACAGCAAGAAAGCCTGCACTACACAGCATTCTCAGCAAAATATTCCATTAGGACAAAATGAAAAACAACAATGAAAATCAGCAAAGGGAGGGACTACACTAAAGGAAAGGCCAATCAAAGGAGAAATGATGTCAAGTTAAAAACCAAAAATAAACCAAAATATCCAGGAATACAAATCTTATTTCAGTAATAACCTGAATGTGAATGGATTAAACTGATCAATTGAAGGACATAGACTAACAGATTGGATTTTAAAAAAGACTCAATGATATGCTGCCTTCAAGAGACTCATCTCACGGGAAAAGACATCCACAGACTGAAGGTGAAAGGGTGGGAAAAATGTATCACTCACGTGGACCACATAAATAAGCAGGGGATTCCATCCTCATATCAGATAAAGTGGACTTTAAACCAAAGTTAGTGAAAAAGGATAAAGAAGGTTATTTCATACTGCTTAAGGGAATCACATATCAACAAGACATAATAATCATCAATATCTATGCCCCAAACAATGGGGCATCTATGTATATCAAACAAACCCTCCTCAAACTCAAGAATCAAACAGACCAGAACATGATAATACTGCATGACTTTAATGCAACTCTCTTATCACTGTATAGATCTTCCAAACAAGAACTAAACAAAGAAACTATAGAACTAAATAAAACAATAATTTAGACTTAAGAGACATATACAGAATATTCCATCCATCAACAAATGCACTTTTTTTCTCAATGGCACATGGATCATTCTCTAAAATGGACCATATGTTATGCCACAAAGCAAGTCTTAGCAAATACAAAAATAGAGATACTACCCTGCATTCTATCTGACCATAATGGAATGAAATTAGAAATCAATGAAAAAATTAAAAAATAGAAGCTACTCCAACACCTGAAGACTAAATAATACACTATTGAATGATGCATGGATAACAAAAGACATCAAAGAGGAGATAAAAAAAAGTCTTAGATGTAAATGAGAACTCCAATCCAACATAACAAAATCACTGGGACACTATGATGGCTGTACTAAGAGGAAAGTTCATTGCTTTAAGCTCATTCATTAAAAGAAGAAAAAATCATCAAATAAACAACCTGACATTACATCTCAAAGCCCTAAAAAAAGAAGAACAAACCAACACCAAAAGAAGCAGAGGACAGGAAATAATTAAAATTAGGGCTGAAATCAATGAAATTGAAACAAAAGAAACAATTGAAAAATTTGACAAAATGAAACCTGGTTTTTTGAAAAAATAAATAAAATTGACAAACCCTTAGCTACCCTAATGAAGAGAAGGAGAGAGAAAACTCAAATTACTAATGAGATTCCAATTTAACTCAATTAATTCCTACTAGAAATAGAAAAAGCAATCATAAAATTCATCAGGAAAAATAAGAGACCCAGAATAGCCAAAGCAATCCTTAGCAAAAAGACTGAAGCAGGGGGCATCACAATACCAGACCTTAAACTATACTACAAAGCTATAGTAACAAAAATGGCATGGTATTGGCTACATGCCAAAATATACATTTGACCAATAGAATAGAAGACACAGAGACAAACCCCTACAAATACAGTTATCTCATACTAGACAAAGGTGTCAAAAACATATGTTGGAGAAAAGATAGCCTCTTCAACATATGATGCTGGGAAAACTGGAAATTAATATGCAGCAAAATGAAACTAAACCCCTATCTTTCACCCTGGACAAAACTAAACTCAAAGTGGATCAAGGAGCTAGAAATTAGACCAGAGACCCTACACCTAATAGAAGAGAAAGTAAGCCCAAATCTACATCATGTTGAATTAGGCCCCGACTTCCTTAACAAGATTCCTAAAGTGCAAGAAATAAAATAAAGAATCAATAAATGTGATAGATTCAAACTAAAAAGCTTTTTCTCAGAAAAGAAACAGTCAGTGAGGTGAAGAGAGATCTTACATTTTGGGAGCAAATTTTCATTACCTGCACATCATCTAGAGCACTAATCTCCAGGATATATGAAGAACTCAAAAACTTAACACCAAAAACAAACAAACAACTCAATCAATAAATGGGCTAAGGAGCTAAACAGACACTTCTCAGAAGATATACAATTGATCAACAAATATATAAAACAATATTCAATATCTCTAGGAACTAGAGAAATGCAAATAAAAACTACTCTAAAATTTCATCTCATTCCAATCAGAATGGCAGTTATCAAGAATATAAGCAACAATAAGTGTTGGTGAGTATGTGGTGAAAAAGGCACACTCACACATTGCTGATGGGACTGCAAATTGGTGCAACCAATCTGGAAAGCAGTATGGAGATTCCTTAGAAAACTTAGAATGGAACCACCATTTGATCCAGCTATCCCACTCCTTGGTATATACCCAAAGGACTTAAAAATAGCATACTACAGTGACTCAGCCACATCAATGTTTATAGCAGCACAATTCACAATAGCTAAATTGAGGAACTAACCTTTGATAGATGAATGGATAAAGAAACTTTGGTATATATACACAATGGAATACTACTTAGCATTAAAAGAGAATAAAATTATTGTATTCATAGGTAAATGGATGGAGTTGTAGAATATCATGCTAAGTGAAGTAAGCCAATCCCAACAATCCAAAGGCCAAATGTTTTCTCTGATAAGTGGATGCTGATCCATGATGTGGGGGGCAATGGGAATAATGGAGGAATTTTTTTTTTTTTTTTTTTTTTGCCACTGGAAATTGAACCCAGGGGCATTTGACTACTGAGCCACATCCCCAGCCCTATTTTGTGTTTTATGTAGAGACAGGGTCTCACTGAGTTGCTTAGTGCCTCGCCATTGCTGAGGCTGTCTTTGAATTCGCAGTTCTCTGTCTCAGCCTCCCTAAGTGCTGGGATTACAGGCTTATGTCACCACACCCGGCTAAGAGAAATGTTGATTGGGCAAAGGGAGGGTGGGAGGGAAGGGACATGGGGGCAGGAAAGACACTGAAATGAGATGGACTTCATTACCCTAGGTACCTGTATGACTGCAGATATGGTGCAATGCTATATTATGTACAACCAGAGAAATGAAAATATGTGCTGCATTTGTGTACAATGAATCAAAATGCATTCTGCTGTCATATATACCTAATTATAATAAATAAATAAAAATTTAAAAAGAGAAAGATCAAAGTGTAAACCAAGTGAAGAGAAAAGAATTAAGAATCTGAAACACACCGTGAAAAGATAGAATGGCTACATCACCTGGATATCATGAGCAAACTTGTCAAGCAGATTGAGAAGTCATGTTCTGGAATGGGCTCCACATCATTTTAATTCCTTGAAATGGACCTTGAAAATGATGCTCTGGAATGTATATATCAGAGAGAAGAAACTTTCAAGAGGGATACTTTTAAAAAATAAACACCATTTACTAACACAGAATTCTCCAGGTGATGTACAGTGGCCTGCTGAAAATGCACTGTAGGTATGCTAACAGGTCAATCCCCTGTCTGTGAACATCTGGTAAATAGCTGTTTACACTTGTATAATAGTATGATTTTATGTTAGTGCTCGAACATAAACTGCTGCAGATCTGACTCCTCAAATTTCAATGGGAATACAAATCACCTGGGGTTCTTTGCTAAAATCCAGATTCTGATTCAACAGGTCTAGGTAGACATGAAAAATTTCATTTCCAACAAACTCTCAAGTGATGCAGATATGGCCAGTCCCTAGACCAAATTCAAATGCAGGATATGAACATGATTTTTGTTTTCTAGTGATAATTGTTATACATAAGAATTCAGTAACTGAATACATGCAACTGGCAACTGAGAGTACGCAGATCCTTTTTTTGGTCATCATTGTGGTGGTGGCAGCAGTGGTGGTACATATGATTGGATAATTGTTTCCATTAAAATAAAGACTTTAAGAATTTTGAAAAAAAGAATACAAGCAACAATAAGTGTTAGCGAGGATGTGGGGAAAAAGTCACGCTCATACATTGCTGGTGGGACTGCAAATTGATGCAATGAATCTGGAAAGCAGTATGAAGATTCCTTGGAAAACTTGGAATGGAACCACCATTTGGCCCAGCTATCCCACTCCTTGGTCCATATGCAAAGGACTTAAAAATAGCATACTACAGTGACGCAGCCACATCAGTGTTTATAGCAGCACAATTCACAATAACTAACTTGTGGAACTAACCTAGATGCCCTTCATTAGATGAATGGATAAAGAAACTGTGGTATATACACACAATGGAATATTACTCTGCATTAAAAAAGAATAAAATCATGGCATTTGTAGGTAAATGGATGGAGTTGGAGAATATCATGCTAAGTAAAGTAAGCCAATCCCAAAAAAACAAAGGCTGAATGTTTTCTCTGATTAGTGAATGCTGATCCATAATGGGGGTGGGAGTGGGGATCATGGGAGAAATGGAGAAACTTTGGATAGGGCAAAGGGGATGGAGGGGACATGGGAGTAGGAAAGATGGTGGAATGAGATGGATATCATTACTCTAGGTACATGTATGAAGACATGAATGGTGTGACTGTACCTTGTGTAGAACCAGAGAAATGAAAAATGGCGCTCTATATGTGTACCATGAATTGAAATGCATTCTGCTGTTTAAAAAATACTTAAACAAAACAATATTGGAAGAAAAAAAGTGCAGTGCCTTATTCCATTGTATTTTTCATTACTATAATAAAATACCTGAGTCTGGATAACTTAAAAAAAGTTTAGAACTAATAATCAACATCAGTAAAGTAAAAGATACAAATTCAATGTACAATAGTTACTTGTGTTTCTAAACACTAATAACAAATAATCCAAACAAGAAATTAAGGGAAAAAACTCATTTACAATATCATTAAAAATAAGAAAATGCTTTAAAAAATAAACATAATAAAATACTTATAAAATAAACATAACCAAGGAGATAAAGGACTTGTACATTGAAAAAATACAGTACATTGTACATTGATAAACAGTGATGAGGGAACTTAAAGAAGTGACAAAAAAATAGAAGGACATCCCATGCTCATGAATTGAAAGAATTACTTTTGTTAAAATGCCCATGCTGCTCAAAATTATCTATAGATTTAATACAATGTTTTTTTTTTTTTTTGGTCCTAAGAATTGAACCCAGTGGTGCTTTACCACTGAGCTACATACTAGCCCTTTTTATTTTTTATTTTGAGACAGGGTCTGGTAATTCAATACAATCTATCAAAGTCTCAATAGCATTCTGACAGGATAGAAAAAGCAATAAAAAATGCATATGCAGCCACAAAAGACAATGAATAATCAAAGCATTCATGACCAAGAAGAACAAAGCTAAAGATACTATAATTCCTGACTTCAAAATACAATGTAAATCTATAGTAATCATGACAGCATAGTACTGGTATAAAAAAAGATGTATAGACCAATGGAATAGAATAGCTAGCCTGGAAATTAATTCACATATTTATAGTACACTGATATTTGTTAATTGTGCCAGGAACAAACAATAGAAAATGGATAGACTTTTTGATAGTGTTGAAAAACTGTGCACATGTTCCTTGACTCACAGTGGGGTTATGTATCAATAAAACCATTATAATTTGAAAATATCACAAGTTGAAAAGGCATTTAATATACCTAAACTACAAAACCTACCTAATGTCCAGCTGGTATATAAAAAAGTGCTCCAATCCTCTAACTCTCATCACTTAACATCATATACTTTACAGTATTGGGTTCTTACCTTCATGGTCATGTGGCTGAGTTGGGAACTGCAGTTCATTGCCACTGCCCAACATCATGAAAGTATCATATTCCACATAACTAGCTCAGTAAAATATCAAAGTTTGACATTTTAAGTATGGCTTCTACTGAATATGTATCACTTTCACACCATGCAAGCAACAATATTTAAGTTGAACCATTTTAAGTTGGAGATCATCTATATAGATACATGCCTGAGAAAAACTGGAGTTTATTTTACACAATATGTAAAAATCAACTAAAAAATGTTAAGACTTAAATATAAAAGCTGAAACCACAAAACTACTACAAGAAAACTTAGGATATGATTTTCTTGACATTATTATGGGCAATAAATTTTTGGATAATGACACCAAAACCCAAGGCAATAAAAGCAAATATAGACTACATCAAAACTAGAAACTTCTATATACCAGAAGAAACAATCAACCGAGAAAATGACAATCCACAGAATAGGAAAAATATTTGCAAACAATATGTGTAAGAGGAATAAATATACAAAAATATGTAAGAAACTCATGCAATTTAATAGCATAAAAATAAATAAGAATTAAAGTACCAATATTTGAATATTTGACCAACTCATGGCCCTAAAGAGAAAGCAGCTCACAAAGTAGTTGTTTGCTTAAAAGAAGTGATAACTATCCCAACAGAAGAGTAGACATAGAAAAAATATAAAAAAGCAAGAAAACAAATCACCCCAAACAGTCCATAATTCTTCAGCAAATGACTCCATCAACAATATAGTGGAGGAAATGTCAGAGAAGGAATTCTGAAAGTTCATAGTTATGATGTTGAACAAACTAAAAGAATATGCAAGGAATAAAATTAGAGAGAAAATACAGGAAATGAAAAATCAATGAAGAGAAATTCTGAAAAAACAAACAAATGGAAATCCTGGTAATAAAAGAATCAGGAGACCAAATTAAAAATTCAATGGAAAACATAACTAACTAAGATTAGACCACTTTGAAGATAGATTTTGAGGCCTTAAAGATAAATACATTATTTTGAAAATTAAGTTTATCATAAAGAAAAGATGTGAAAGCCCACAACCATATCAAAGAAATTTGGAATAATATCAAGAGACTAAATTTAGAAATCACTGAAGTAGATGAAGGATCTGATATACAAACTAAGGGGAGGCACAATCTTTTCTATAAAATAATATTAGAAGGTTTTCCAAATCTTAAAAATGAGAGGGAAATCCAAATACAAGAGACATACAGAAGACCAAAGAGACAGAAGAATCAAAGCAAATATACTCCAAGACACATTATAATTACAATGCCTAATATAGAGTATAAGAATAGAATTTTAAAAGCTGCAAAAAAAAAAAAAATGTCTGGTTACATTTCAAGGGACTTCTCAACCCAAATCCTAAATACTAAGAGGGCTTGGAGTAATATATACCAAGCTCTGAACAAAAATAGATTCCAACCAAGATTATACTCAGCAAAATTAAGCTTCAGTATTGAAGATGAAATAAAAAACCTCCATGATAAACAGAAGCTAAAAGCATTCATAACCAGAAAACCTTTGCTACAAAATATACTCAATGAAATATTTTATGAAGAAATAAAAAATAAAAATGAAAACCAGCATATGGATGAATCAATTACACTAGAAAAATGGTCACTTAAAAGAAAACCCAGTTCAATTTATTTTTTATTTATTTTTTTAAAATATTTTTTAGTTGTCAATGGACCTTTATTTTATTCATATGTAGTGCTGAGAATCGAACCCAGTGCCTCACGCATGCTAGGCAAGTGCTCTACCACTGAGCCACACCCCAGCCTCCAGTTCAATTTAAACATTAGAATTAATCAAAATGGCAGAAAATAAAGAACATCTCTCTCTAATAACATTGAATGTAAAGGGTCTAAATTCCTCAATCAAAAGATATAGGGTGGCAGACTGGATTAAAAAACACAGCCCAATAGTGGGCTGTCTGCAAGAAATTCACCTCACAGGAAAAAAACATCCACTGCCTGAATGTGAAAGGATGGGAAAAGACATACTACACAAATGGTACCCATGAATAAGCCAGGGTAGCTATTCTCATATAGGACAAAGTGGACTTCAATCCAAAATTAATCAGAAAAGATAAAGATGATCACTTCATACTGCTCAAATGAATTATACTACAAGACATAATGATTGTAAACATTTTCCCCCAAACAGTAATTCATCTACATATATAAAACAAACTATTCTAAACATTATGAATCATATATACCACAATACAATAATATTGGGCAACTTTAACACATCTCTCCTACACTAGACATATCATCCAGACATAAAGTAAGTAAAGATTTCACAGAATTAAAAGATATAATTACTAATTTTTATGTAACAAATAATAATATTGATCTATAGAATATTTTATTCATCAATGACTTAATTCACTTTTTTCTCAGCAGCACATGGAATATTTTCTGAAATAGATCATATTTTAGGTCACAAAGCAAATCTTAGCAAAAACAAACAAACAAAAAAGTGATAACATCTTGCATCCTATCAGAACATAATAGAATGAAATTAGAAATAAATGAAAAGATTTTTAAAAACAACGGTAGAAATACCTGGATACAAAATAATCACTATTGAATGATGAATACATGGCAGAATAAATTAGGGCAGAAACAAAAAATACTTAGAGATAAATGAGAATAGTGATAAAATACATACAAATCTTTGGGACACTATGAAGGTGATTCTAAGAGGAACATTCATAGCATTGAACTCATACATTAAAATAATAGAAAGATACTAAATAAACAATCTAACATAACATCTCAAGGCACTAGAAAAAGAAGAACAAACTAACACCAGAATCAGTAGAAGACAGGAAATAAGTAAAATAGGAGCCAAAATCAATGAAAGTAAGATTTTAAAAAATTCAAAAGACTAAGGAAACAAAAATTGGTTTTTTGAAATAATAAATAAAATTGATAAACCCTTAGCCAACCTAACCAAAAGAAAGAGGGAAAAACTCAGTTATTAAAATCCACAATAAAAAAGGAAAATCAACACAGATACTACTGAAATTTAGAGGATTATTTTTGAAAATTTATACTTCAATAAACTAGAAAATGTTGAAGACATTGACAAATTCCTAAAGACCTATGACCTACCCAAATTGAATCAGGAGGATATAGAAAATATAAATGTATCAATTTCAAGTAATGAAACTAGAGAAGCCAGAAAAAGCCTACCAACAAAGAAAGCCCAGGACCAGATGGATTCTCAGCTGAGTTCTACTAGATGATTAAAGAAAAAGTAATACCTCAAATTATTCCATAAATTTAGAAAAGGAAGAAAAACTGCCAAATTTATTCCATGAAGCCAGTATCACCCTGATACCAAAACAAGACAAAGACATATCAAAGCAAGAAAACTTCAGGCCAATACCCTTGATGAACACAGACACAAAAATTCTTAAATAAATATTGACAAACTACATACAAAACCACATTATAAAGATAGTGCACCATGATCAAGTGGTGCACATTATAAAGATAGTGCACCATGATGCAAGGTTGGTTCAACATACGGAAATCAATAAATGTAATTCACCACATAAATAGAGTTAAGGACAAGAATCCCATGATATCTAAACAAATGCAGCAAAGGCATTTGACAAAGTCCAGCACTCATTCAAGTTTAAAACATGAGGAAAACTAGGGATAGAGGGAAATTGCCTCAACACTGTAAAGGCTATGTATGACAAACCCAAGGCCAAAATTATTTTGAATGGAGAAAAACTGAGAGCATTTTTTGTCAGGAACAAGACAAAGATGCCCACTTTCACCATTCCTGTTCAACATAGTCCTTGAAACTAGGCAGGGCAATCAGGCAAGAGAAGAAAATTGAAGTGATACAAACAGGAAAAGAAGAACTCAAATTATCTGTGTGATGATGACATGATCCTATATTTAGAAGAAACAAAACTCCACCAGAACATTTCTAGAGCTGACAAATCAACTCAGTGAAGTAACAAGATATAAGATCAACATACATTAATTGATTATGTTTCTATACTCCAATAATGAATCAGCTGAAAAAGAAAATAGGAACACAATTCCCTTCACAATAACCTTTAAAAAATGGGAATCAGGGCTGGGGATGTAGCACAGTGGTAGAGTGCTTGCCTTGCATGCGTGAGGCACTGGGTTCGATCCTTAGCACCACATAAAAATAAATAACTAAAAAAATTTTTTAAATAAGATGGGAATCAATCTAACAAAGGAGATGAAGGACCTCTCCAATGCAAACTACAGAACACTGAAGAAAGAAATTTAAGTATAACTTAATGGAAAGACCGCCCATGTTCTTGGATAGGCCATACTACCAAAAGCCTATACAGATTCAACGCAATCCCCATCAAAATTCCAATAACATTCTTCACAGAAATAGAAAAGACAGTTCTGAAATTCATTTAGAAAATAAGAGACCCAGAATAGCCAAAGCAATCCTTAGCAAAAAGAGCAATGCTGAGGCATCACAATACCAGACCTCAAATTATACTACAGAGCTACAGTAACAAAAACAACATGGTACCTGCCCCCAAACAAGCATGAAGATCAATGAAATAGAATAAAAGACACAGTGAAAAACCCACATAAATACTTATCTGATACTAGAAAAAAGATGCCAAAACATATGTTGGAGAAAAGATAGGTTATTTAACAAATGGCTCTGGGAAAACTGGAAATCCACATGTAGTAGAATGAAATTTAACCCCTATCTCTCACCCTGCACAAAAGTCAACTCCAAATGGATAGAAGCCCTAAGAATTAGACCCCAAACTGCACCTGCTAGGCCCAATACTGCAGCTAGTTGGCCTAGGAACTGACTTCCTTAAGAAGACTCCTAAAATGCAAGAAATAAAATTTAAAAAACAGTAAGTGGGATAGAATCAACTTAAAAGCTTCAGCAAGCAAAGGAAACAAGAGTGTGAAGAGAGAGCCTACAGAATGAGAGAAGGTCTTTGCCACCTGCTCCTCAGGGCATTAACATTCAGAATATACAACGAACTCAAAAAACTTAACATCACACAACAAATAACTCATTCAATAAACAAGCAGAAGAACTAAACAAACACTTCTCAATAAGAGAAATATGAATTTCCAAAAAACACATAAAAAATGTTCAACATATTTAGCAATCAGGGAAATGCAAATCATGTACAGTGGTATATGGCTGTAATCCCAACTGCTCAGGAGGCCAAGGCAGGAGGATCTCAAGTTCAAAGACACCTCAGCAACTTAACAAGACTCTAAACAACTTAGCAAGATGCTGTCTCAAAATTAAAAATACAAGGGCGGGGTTGTGGCTCAGTGATTAAGTACTCCTGGGTTCAATCCCTGGTGCCAAAACAAAACACAAAAAACCTGCATTGAGATCTCATCACACTCTAGTCAAAATGGCAATTATCAAGAATATAAATAATAAATGTTGGCATGTGGGAAAAAAGATACCCTTATACATTGTTGGTGGGACTTCAAATTAGTGCAACCACTCTGGAAAGCAGTATGGAGATTCCTCACAAAAGTAGGAATGGAACCACCACATGACCCAACTATTCCATTCTTCCCAAAAGATTTAAAGTATATCCAAAAGATTGTAAAATAACCTACTACAATAATTCAGCCACATTGATGTTTATATTAGCACAATTCACAATAGCTATGCTATGGAAACAACCTCAGTGTCATTCAACAGACAAATGAATTTAAAACATATGATGTATATACACAATGGAGTATTACTCTGCCATAAAGAAGAATGAGATTATAGCATTTCCTTGTAATAGAAGTGGAGACTCATGCTGTGACATAAGCCAGTTCCCAAAAGTCAAAGGTTGAATGCTTTCTCTGATAGGCAGAAGATATTACAAAATAAGGGGAAAGGGAGAAAGGAAGAGAGATATGAAAAAAAGGGGGGAAGGAATCCCATAAAAATAGAGGAAAGATCAGTAGAGTAGATGAAGGGAATTGAGGGGGAGAAAAGAAGGACAGGATAAGGTAAGAGCAGTGGAATAAATCTGACCAAACTTTAGTATGTACATATATAAATATGGCATAGTGAATCTCAACATCAATTATATCCACCAGAAACTAATAAAAAATACGATAAGTAAATTGTAGAAATAACAATAGAGCAGAGGGAGGGGAGCAAGGGATGGAGGCAGAGGGAAGGGGGAAGTCCTGGGGGCTGAATTAGAGCAAATTACATTCCATGTTTTTGCATTTATATCAAAATAGATTCTAATGTTACATATAACCAAAAACAATCAACAAAAAATTAAAAATAAACCAATAAAGAGTGGGCAAAAGTCCTAAACATGTATTTTTCAAAAGAAGACGTAAAAATAGTATGGTATATAAAAAGATGCTCAAAAGCTCTAACCATTAAGGGCAAGCAAATCAAAACCACAATAACATGTAATTTCATACCTTTTAGAATGTCATTTATTGAAAAGAGAGCTACCAAGTTTTGAAGAAGATATAGTATAAAGGGAAGCTTCACACACTGTTAGTGGGAATATAAACTGGTACAACCATAATGGAAACAGTTTGGGGGTTCCTCCAAAAACTAAAAATACAACTACCATATATGGTTCAGCAATTTCACTACTGGGTATCTTCAAATGAAATCAGTATATCAAAGACATATGTGAATCTCCATGTTCATTGTAGCATCATTCACAGTTGCCAATATATGGAAAAATATCTAACTGTCCATTGATAATTAAGTGGATAAAGAAAATGTAGTGTGTATATACAATGAAATACTATTCAGTCCTACAAATGAAATCCTGTTTTTTAACAACATGGATGAACCTAAGGACATTAGGCCAAGTAATTAAAGTAGATACAGAAAAATAAATACAGCATGATCTCACTCATACGTGGAATATAAAAATCTCATAGTAGCAGAAAATAAAGAGGTGTTTACAGGAGCTGGAAAAAGGAGAAAATGGGGTGATATTGGTCAAAGTGTACAAACCTTTACTTATAAGTAAATTTTAGAGCTAATGTATAGCAATGTGATTGTACAATTGAAATTTTCTGAGAGAGTACATCTCATAAGGAAAAAGGTAGCTATGTGAGGGAATGCATGTATTAATTAGCTTGATTATGCAGATTATTTCACAGTGTTCATATGAATCAAGATATCAACTTGAACACCTTAAATTTGTCATTTTAATTTATCAGTTATACCACAATAAAGGTATAAAATACCAGATTGAGTTTTGTAAGATGATACTTAAGAGGGGATTTCCTTCACTCAGGAGTCTGGCAGGTACAATGATGCTTGGAAAGCTGTTCTGTTTCTGGCAGTGACTTGCCTTGGCTTGACTTGATTCTCTTGATTTGAATTACCTACTGTGAATAATCTGGTTACTAGTTCAGTTCTGCCTTGCTCTTTTCTCACCACATAGCAGCATTGGTCAGGAAGGTGGTGTTTCTGGGAACAACGAGGGAGCAAGGATGTGCTGACATTTTGGATGGATTAAATCATATACAGGTGAGTAGTCTAATACTTCTCTTAGAAAATGGCGACCACCATCATCAGGTTCCTTTCCACATTTTTAAGTCTAGTCTTCCTCCTACATTGACTCTTGCTCTGTTTCAAGCAGAGAAGTTTGTTATGGCCAATTTTGGTAAAGTTCATAAAGACAAATACTTGAGTTTCACAATTAGATCAGATATCAATAGATGCTGGGAAAAGCTAATTCAGAAAACACATTTGTCTTCTATTTTGTTGAACTGCTGTATACACCCGTAGAAAGAGAAAACTCAGAGAAGTGTGTCTGGGTTCAGGATAAGAATGATGACTTGTCATGATTTTTCCTTATGTACAGCATCATTTAAACTAGTCTCATTTAGACTGAAAGTGCTACCTTCTGCAGAAATGTAGAGAGGTGGTTTGTCAGTGGACCACTGTGTGAGAATTTGGAGGCAAGTCGTTACAGAAACTACACATTCGTACTCTACTTGTGGAATGCATGTATATGATAAATAGGAGCACATGTCTTAGAATAGCATACTTTCTGATTAGCTCTGAGAGTGTATTTCATTTATACTATTTAATTTACCTAGTTCCTCAAGAAGAGATAATGTGGAATGTGCCTCTTCTCTCTTCAGCAAGAGAGAAAATATGCATAGCTGCTGCAGTCCTCTTTCAGTAACTAAGCATAAAGTTATAAATAACATTTGTAACAGTCCTCACTGCTGATCCAGATTTCCTTTCTCTTCAACTGATTGAGATCCTTTTTCTGTTGAGGGGATCCAAATCTTCATTCCTATATCACTTGAGTCTTTAGTGGCCCTGATTTTATTGAATTACTTTAATCTTTAACTAACATTTCCTACTGAACCTGAAGTAATTAGATTTGTGCAGTAGAATTTCCTGGATTCCAGGCATAGTTCTCTTTACCTTGGTGATGTTCATTTCCCCTTGATAGCTAGAATTCAGTCCCTTTTTATTTGCTTATTGATTCAGTGGCACTGGGAGCCCAAGTTATCCAGGTGGCAGTCTCAACTTCCATGTAGTCTGAAAAAAAAAAAATGGGAAACCTCTCTTACTTTTCCCCTGTAGTCTTGAAACTATGCATTTTGATAATGGAATTAAAAAGCACCATAAATAAGTCATTGACTGCATCTTTTTTGGGGTAGTTTGCATCCTTGCAGATGGTGTTTTCCTGCTAGCAATAAGAGCAGCTGGTATATAGTATATCATGAAATCACTCAGTTCTGTTAGTGGGAACTAATTTCTGGATTTGTTTTGAAGTAAAATTAGTTCCTTGATCAGAAACTATTTTGTGTGTAATCCTATGATTACAATAAGATGTTGTGATAAGATGTTCTGCATTTAATGATGCTGGGAGAAGGACTACAGCCAAATACATATATAGGATACACATACAGGATAATTATCTAACCCAGTAGAGACAATTATTTTTCTATGGTGGAAGAGGTCCAATGTAATCAGTGGAAAATAGTTTGAAATATTGGGGGATTAATATTTAATCTCTACCATTGACAGTTGTGTAATCAGTGATTTCAGTAGACAAAGAAGTAGTGGGAAGGGAAAAGCCATTTTATTGAGCTCATGCATAACCCTTATCTCACCACCACAGCTGTTTGGACATGGATCCACTAAACAAGCACCAAAGTTGCTCAGAAAAGAGGCTGATTGACATTCCCAGAATGGGATGCCATGTCCACCTGATTGTTGAAGCTTCCTCTCCAATAGATAACTTTGGATGGCCACATAAAAACACATGAATATGGTCATAGTTGTGTTGGTTCTGAGAGGTACATTCACATGTGCTTCCCAGACTGCCTGTCACTAATCTTCAAGTTGGTCCACTCCAAGATTCTGACCAACTAACCAGCCTAGGGGCTGATTTTCGGGACCCAGTGTAGATCTTTATGTCAATTAGTTTTTCAATATCAGACATTCAGTCTCTACTAGCATGTGACAGTGATTCAGAGGCTGATTCTCCAAAGGAAAATAGTTATTTGCAGAAGAGGGCTTGCCTTTCCTCCAAACCCTTAGGTATTTGCATGGTGGATCTTGAAAAAGAACTTCGTTGGATACTCTAATTTTGAATCTCAATGTAAAATAACTCTAATGAAGACAATGTGCTATTGTTGTAAAGATACACAAATAGATCAGTGAAACGAAAAAAAAAAAAAACAGTCCAGAAATAGGCCCACACTTTTTGTTCTGTGCACTATTATAAAAAGTCCATTGTCCATACACTATTTTTCTGACAACAGTACTGTTTTGATTTATAGCTTTAGAATGCACCCTGAAATTTACCAGTATTAAATTTCCAACTCTGTTCTCATTAGATTTCTTATTAATTATATTTATCTTAATTACTTTAAAACTCTTGAATGATGAATCCAACGTCTCTGGGTTTGCTTCTGTTGACTCCTCTTTTATGCGTGTGCCACATTTTATTACTTCTTCTCATGTTTTGCAAACATTGGCTATTGATACACTACTGAACAGTAGGAACTTAAGTTATTCTACTTATCAAAGAACATACCCACTCCTAGGTCAAGGCGTTGATAAAAGGGACTGAATCCATATAATGAGTGTTTGAGTTAAGTCAGGGTGGTTTCAGTGTTAGGTGGAATCAGTTTCACTACATGCTCCAAGGGCTTGGAGTGTGATGTCAGGACTTTCCCCTCTAAGGAGCCAGGGAGCTAAGCTCTGGCAAGTTGCGAGTTGCCTTTTACACTTTACACCCCAGCCACCACCTTTCCGAACTGAGAGATCACTTTGTGTCCCCTTGCCAGCTTTTTGGTTCACTGGGGAATTCTCTCTGCTTTCCTGCCATACTTTATAGCCCCTTAGTTTCTTGAGAAATCTTTCTCCACCCTCTTTTCCTGTCCTCACCCATCAGAAGACCAGTGCAGTACAACTCATGAGTCTCTAGGAAGATTTCTCTCACTTTTCTTGCCTTTCATCTTCAGCAGTTTTGTTTTGCACTTGAGGAAGGCCCAGCATGGCCGAAGTGAGATCTTCCTCCCCTTTTATCCTGTCCCCAGCCCTTTATGTAACACTCCCATGCACTACCCGAGAGTTCCCGCTAGGAAGAATTGGTGGTAGGCACTGACTTTTCTCTGAGGCAAGGGCTCTTCTAATTGCTCACATGAGGCCACGTGACCGTTGGAAAGTTGGTTTATTTTGCCTTGCTCCTGTCTATGGCAGTGTTCGCCTCCTCCTACAATTCCACCAGAAGTGAAGGCAGCTGTAGGTGTCTTCTCAATGAGAAAGGTTTGCTTACTCTCTGGAAATCGTTTCATCAGGGTTCTTTGTGTCCTCAGTTCTCACATGGGTTTTAAAAAGTTATGATTCTGAAGTTTACCCATGTATTTGTGTTCAGAGTAGATGCGGCAATTATCTCCTTACTTGAACTTTGAAATAATTTCAAACTTTCATCAGTTTTTCAAGAAAAGTACAAAGAACTCCAATATGCCCAGAGATTCCATTCCAATTTCACTATCTGTCCCCCAAATGGTCCTCATAGGAAAAGAATCCAATCCAGGACTATGCAAAGTACCTAGTTTTCAGGTCTCTTTATTCTTTCTATATCTGAAAAAGTTTCTCAGTCTTCCCTTCACTTTAATGACATGGACACCTTTGATAATTATAGAATCATCATTTTTATATATCATTCATCAGTTTGGTCTGTGTAATGTTTCTTCTTGATTAGACCTCAGATTAATCATTTTAGGTTAGAATATCAAATAATCCTATGCTCTTCTCATTGCATTTTGTATGGTGGTATATTATGTCTGTTTATTCTCTTTTTGGTAGGAAGTTGTGATAATTTGATTAAAATGATGTCTGCCATATTTTCCAACTGTAAAGTTTTTTTCCCCATTTTTACGTATAACTATTTTATGAGAGACTTCCTTGAGATTATATAAAATCTCATTTCTCTCTTTACTTTCTTCTACTAGCATTAGTATGCATTAATGTTTCTTGCCCAATTATTACTTGCCTTGCTCCTATAAAGGATGCAAATGGTGACTTCTTTTTTTTGTATTTAATTTATTTATTTGTTCTATTTAGGTTTACATGATATCAGAGTGCAATTTGATTCATTGTACACAGGTGGAGGATAACATTTCATTTCTCTGGTTGTAAGTGATGTAGAATCACAACATACATGCAGTCATACATAAAGCTAGGGCTATGATGGCCATCATATTCTACCACCTTTACTGTCCTCATGCCCCCTCCCCCCCTTACATCCCTGTGAACAGAGTTCCTCCATTGTTCCCGTGTACTTCCCCCCATTGTGGATCAGCATCCACTTATCAACGAGTATATTTGGCATTTGGTTTTCTGAGATTGGCTTACTTCACTTAACATGATATTCTCCAACTCCATCCATTTACCTGCAAATGCCATAATTTTATTCTCTTTTATTGCTGAGTAATATTCCATTGTGTATATATATACCACAGTTTCTTTATCCATTTATCTATTGAAGGGCATCTAGGTTGGTTCCACAGTTTAGCTATTGTGAATTGAGTTGCTGTAAACATTGAAGTGGCTGCGTCACTGTGGTATGCTGTTTTTAAGTCTTCTGGGTATAGACCCAGGAGTGGGATAGCTGGGTCAAATGGTGGTTCCATTCCATGTTTTCTAAGGAATCTCCATACTGCCTTCCAGATTGGTTGTACCAATTTGCAGTTCCACCAGCAATGTATGAGCGTGCCTTTTCCCCCACAACCTCACCAACACTTATTTTTGTTTGTATTCTTGATAATTGCCATTCTGACTGGCATGAGATGAAATCTTAGGGTGAAATCTTAGTTTTGATTTGCATTTCTCTGATTGCTAGAGATGTTGAACATTTTTTCATATGTTGGTTGATGGATTGTATACCTTCTTCTGTGAAGTTTCTGTTCAGCTCCTTGGCCCATTTATTGATTGGGTTGTTTGTTTTTTTGGTGTTAAGTTTTTTGAGTTCTTTATATATCCTGGAGATTAGTGCTCTATCGGATGTGTGTGTGGCAAAAGTTTGTTCCCAGAATGTCGGCTCTCTGTTCACTTCATTGATTATTTCTTTTGCTAAGAAGAAGCTTTTTAGTTTGAATCCATCCCACAAATGGTGACTTCTAATGTTAAAGAAAAAATTATTCAGTGATATTTGTTAAAGTATCATAAAGAAAACTTCACTGAGGACCCTCATGATAGGTAAAGGGACCACTACAATAGCATTTTGCAGTGAGAAAGAGAGATTAGGCTCAACACTGCATGCAGCCTATGGGAATTTATAGCTCAGGAGGATGAGGTTTAGCGAACGGAGAATTTCTAAGAGGAAACATCAGAAGAAGGGTAATTCCAGCTAAACTGACCTAACAGGATTCTTGCTGTTAGATATCACCTGAGGATGATGGATGCTCAGGAGCCTGATCAGATACCAAGAGTGATTAGATATCAAGGGTGGGAACTTCTTACTAAACTGATTTAGAAAGGTTCTCTTCTAAAACTGAATTTTATGAGAAAATTCACAGACAGGTCTAGAAGAAGGTTCAGAAACCTATGTTTTGGTCAAGAAGAGGCTCTTTGTCAATAATTTCATCATTCCCATTCATTTGTTATGTGACATTCTATTCTAAAGAAATGAATTCCCTTCCCCTTTTGATTTATTTATAACTGTATATGTGAGTTTGAGCTCATGGGTATTTTCTTTAAAGATATAACTCATTTCTACATTATTTATTTTAAAGCTCAAATTGCCCTATTTTAACCAATGAGAGCCGTGAATTCCACATCGTTATCTAATGTTTTTTTAAAAATATTTTTTTAGTTGTAGATGGACACAATATCTTCATTTTTATGTGGTGCTGAGGATCAAGCCCAGTGCTTCAAGATGCAAGGCTAGCACCCTACCACTGAGCCACAACCCCAGCCCCTTATCTAATGTTTTTTCCAGTTTCATCTTGTTCTTCTCGCACTGACTCTGAAACCAGTTATTTGCCCAAGGAACCCTGGTTCCATTGACAGTGGAATGGCATTTAGAGAATCTTTTGGGTGCTGTGTGTCCTCGGTAAAACCGGAGTGCTATTGCTCCTACATCCTCTTGGTGGACAGAACTAAGACTATCTCTATCAATCAATCAATCAATCAATCAATCAATCAATCAATCATCTATCCATCCACTCACATAGGCTATACTTAAATCTCTACCTGTACATATTGAAATCCATGACTGTGTACCAATTGTTTTGATTCCAATTCAGTGCTACAAAGTTAATCCTCCCCATATTTGTAGCTTCTTTCCCAGATTGTAAAGCTCTTATTTTCTTAAAAATATTTTCTTAGTCTTTATGTATTGACCAAAAGGATCTGATGTCTCTGATCCTTCCTGCTAGGGTTTCTGATCACCGACTGATCATCTACTGAGCGATTTCCTACCTCTTCTGCTCTGTCCTCCTCCTCAGATGGGTGTTGCCCCCACAGTGCTGCTTTTCTGAACTGCTACTGCCCTCCCTAACTAAATTCTTCTTATTCATTGTACCATATAATATTCCTGCCAGAAAGTATACATTTTGCTAGATTCTTAACATAAGCATTGAAAGTTATAATTTTCTTAAGTTCTCCTTTGCCTACATCCCATGTATTTTGATGAACTCTGTTTTAATTTGCATTCAGTTCATAACATTTTCTGATTTCCCTTCTGAACTCTTCTTCTTAGTATGGTTAATATTTTCCTTCATGTTTCTGAATCTTATTAGGAACATACACATCTATAATTTTAATATTTCTTGATGAATTGGATTGTATCATTCTAAAATATTTCTATTTATTTCTGTCAGTATTTTTTGTGCTGAAGTCTACAAACAATATTGTCTGATATTAATATAGTAAGATAGTAATATGCTTGCTGTTCATGAGGTATATTGCTTGTCAAACTTTTTCTTTTTTAACTTTTCTGGTTGTACATTCAACATCTTATTTTATATAATAATTTCTGTCTTCATATCTTGCTTTTGTGCCTTGTTTTGTGCTACATGAATACCTTAGTATCCTACTATTTTCTTATTACCTGTTCATTTACTTGAATGACTGATTTTGGATTCAAAATTTGCAACTTTAACTTGTCAAGTTCTACCTTAGAATTGTATTACTCCAGTGATTATATAAGAAAAAAATCCCACTACTTGGTCTATACCCAAAGGACTTAAAATCAGCATACTATAGTGATGCAGCCACATCAATGTTTATAGCAGCTTAATTCACAATAGCTAAACTGTGGAATCAACCTATATGCCCTTCAATAGATAACTGTGGTATATATACACAATGGAATATTACTCAGCCTTAAAGAAGAATTAAATTATGGTATTTGCAGGTAAATGGATGGAGTTGAAGAATATCATGCTAAGTGAAATAAGCCAATTCCAAAAAATCAAAGGCCAAATGCTTTCTCTTATATGTGGATGCTGAGATGGGTTGGGGGGGTGCAAAGGAAGAATGAGGAATTTTGGATTGGGCAGAGGGGACTGAAGGGAGGGAAGGGGATTTGGGGGTGGGAAAATGGTGGAAAGAGACAGACATTATTACCCTACATACATGTATGATTGCACGAATGGTGTGCCTCTGCTTCGTATACAACCAGAGAAATGAAAAGTTATGCTCCAAAGAAAAAGAAATCCAAGTTATAATTATGTATTTCTCTACCCTGTTCTTTGGGTTATTGTTGGTTATTTGGGTTATTTCACATATTATAAACTGTACTATACATTCTTATTATTTTTCTTTAAACATTTCATTATCTTTTATTGAAATTAAGAAAGGAGAAAACTATCTTTTAAATTCACTTGCCTTTTTACTATTTCTAGGACTTCTCTCCTTTGATATAGATTGTGTTTGACATTTGTGGTAATAGTTCTTTTTCTGGAGAACTTTGCTTTACATTTCAGGTAGCAAAAACATGTAGGCTTTTATTTTTCTGAAGATGTGTATGATCTTGGATTTTAAAAAGAACTTCACATCTTCAATACTGTCTTAAGAGGCTTGTTGCTCTTTGACTATCTCAGTGTACTTCTAAATATAAAGACAATAGTTGTCATTGGAATGGTTATTCTTTCCAAACTGCTAATTCTATGGCAATATTTGTTAGCTTAGAGCATATTTGAATTTCAAATATGTGTAAAATTTCTCATTAAGTTAAAACATAACTCAGAATTTGAACAGAAACCTAAGTATTTAAACTCAACACTCAGTAAATTAAACAAATGAAATAAATATTAGGTTTATTTGACTACAAATCACTTATTTAAGTAAATAGAATAGAATGTCTAACTTGGGTTAAGAGAAGTAATAAGGGGTGGGGTCGTAGCTCAGTGGTAGAGCACTTGCCTTGCATGCGTGAGTCACTGGGTTCGATCCTCAGCACCACATAAAAATAAAGATATTGTGTCCATCTACAACTACAAAAAATTTTTAAAAAAGGGAAGTAATAATATTTTAATGTGAAGCCCAAACCAAAAATCAATTAGTCAAGTTCAAGATAACCATATTATTATACAAGTGAAACACTATCAACACAAGACACTAACAGAAATTTGGATGAAGTTATAACCACAGGTGGGGAATTGGAGGTCTCAGCTGGAGAATAATGGAGAAAAAAGTATATTGTGGATCAGGCTCCCATTTTTATTACTTCATTAGATAACAATGTCTCCCTCTCATATTGAAGAATGTTTCTTCCACTGTAGAAACACTTTTAATATTAGAATATTGGACAATGAGAGAAAAAAGAAGGGCCTACTTTTTATAACCTACTCTTCATAATGCCATTTAATCATATTAATTAGTTGTGGAAAGACTTATTTCTTGCTCCGAAGACACCCAAATCTTATTTTTTTTAGGACACTAGGGATTGAATTCAAGGGCACTCTACCACTGAGCTCTGTCCCCAGCTCTTTTTCCTTTTTCCTTTGAAACAGGGTCTCGCTAAGTTGTGGAGGCTGGCCTTGAACTTGTCACCCTTTCATCTCAGCTTCCAGAGTTGTGTATGCCACAATGCATGGCTCAAATCTTTGTTTAAAGTGTCAGCTTGCCAATTCATTCTTGAGAAGTGATTTAGAAAGATTAAGGATTCTTCTTATACATTTTTCTACACATAAGAATGTGTAGGAATGTATATGATATCTGAGTAGTTATGTTCCATGATTTGACCCATACTTCTGACTTAAAATATAGCAGTCATTTCAATAAATTTCATTAACTTTGAAATTTAAACTTATATCATCTTCACTGTACTAGTCTCATTCTTTTTTATCTTCACATTATTTATATAAATACTCAAAAACTGAAAGTTTCCATTCTTGAGATTATAACTCAAAATATTATAGATTTAAAAATATTTTGTTAAAATGTAAAAATCTTGACCATACAAAAGATTAAAAATTTACAGTATACATCTAACTTATTTTCTTTTTCTTTCTTTTCTTTTTTTCTTTTTTCTTTTGGTACCAGGGATTGAATTCAGGGGTACGTGACCACTAAGCCACATGCCCAGCCCTATTTTGTGTTTTATGTAGAGACAGGGTCTCGCTGAGTTGCTTAGCGCCTCGCCATTGCTGAGGCTGGCTTTGAACTAGCGGTTCTCCTGTCTCAGCCTCCCTAAGTGCTAGGATTACAGGCATGAAACACCACACTCGGCTTCTAACTTACTTTCTGTCCCTCATCTCAAAGTAGAACATCTGTCTTTTGTCATGTGGTTCAGGACAACGAAATACTTTGGGTACAGTATCTTCTTTCAGTGACTTCTTGTTCTTTTTCTGAAAGCAGGCTCAAACAGCCTGTCGTGAACAAACACTGCTGTACTTGGTTGGTGGGTTTAAAGTTTTTTTTCTTTCTAACAGCTGCCTCCCATTTTTTTTTTTCAAAAACAAAGACTGGTTCAGGTAAAAGGAAACTGAAAAGTAATGGACCTATCATAATTCTTCTTGCAACTGTAGGCAGAGCAGGCCTGAGTGCCTTGATTTTCACTCACATTTTGTCTTGATATGGAAATTAAGGTTGATTTTCTTTCTTGTAGCAATTTAAAGACATCATTTCATTTCCTTTTCTCTTGCTTTATTTCTCTAGAGGAGTCCGTGGTGACTCTGACTGACTTTCCCCTATATATAATATGCCTCTTTTCTCTGGCCATTTTTAAAAAAAAATTTTTTTTAGTTGTAGATGGACACAATATCTTTATTTTATTTACTGTTATGTGATGCTGAGGATTGAACCCAGTGCCTCATGCATGCGAGGCAAGCTCTGTCCCAGCCCCCATTTTTTCTTGATCAATAGTGTTTAGTAATTTAATCATGATATTTCCTTGTGCGGTGTTTTTTGTGTCTCACTTGCGTCCATAATGGGCGGCTACCTTATTTTTCACGGTTGAATGTCTACTGCCTAGATTGTCCCCAGCCCTCTTCTCCCAAGTGAACTGTGGGAAATGTTCTTTTTCGACTCCAAGAGCATCTGTGAGAAGAGTCTCTTAGAGGTATCTACCAAAATGTATCCTTAGTATTTGATAGGCACACGGATTCTTAATTTAAGGCCAAGTTAAGAGATTACACTTCAGAATAGATGGGTTTATTTCTCTTCTTATTTGAAATGGATGTTCCAATCCTCAGCAACAGTATTATCCAATTTCTTAATTTTGCTTATTTCATGGGTTAGAAATTATGTGCCTTTCTCCCTCATATTTGCACTTATCTAATTATAGTAAAGATTAAGTTCTTCATATGGATTTTAGATGCTCAATTTTATTCTTTGGTGAGTTCTTAGACAATTTAATGATTTATTTATTATATTTTCTATTATTTACTTCCCCCTGATTTAAAGGCATTCCTTATACCTACTAGGTAATCCCTTCAGATAATCAGGCTTTGAAATATCTTCCCATGTCAAACATCTGTTAACTTTAGCTATAATGCCCTTAACTCAGTATAGACATTTAGTTGAAAGTTGTCAAATTAATGTGTTTCCATTTTTTTATGTTCATATATTTTTGTTTTGTGTTTATGTTCCTACTATCCCAAGTTTTTCTAGTGTTTTGAACATAAAAGTGTGCTGTATTTTGTCAAATGCTTTCTCTGCATCAATTGATAAAATCATCTGATTCTTTTCTTTAAGTCTATTGATGTGATGGATTATGCTAATTGATTTCCCTATTTTGAAACAACCTTGCATCCCCGGAATGAGCTCACGTGATTATGGTGCACTATCTTTTAAATATGTTTTTGTATGTGATTTGTCAAAATTCTATTGAGAATTTTTGCATCTATGTTCACCAAGGATATTGGCCTGAAAATTTTTTTCTTTGATGTGTCTCTGTCTGGTTTTAGTATCAGGGTGATTCTCACCTCATAGAATAAATTTGGAAGGGTTTCCTCCTTTTGTATTTCATGAAATAGTTTGAGGAGTATTGGTGTTAATTCTTCTTTGTAGGTCTTGTAGAACACGGCTGAGAATCCATCTGGTCCTGGGCTTTTCTTGGTTGGCAGGCTATTGATGTTCTCTTCTATTTCCGTGCTTGAAATTGTTCTGTTTAGTTGTGTATCATCTCCTGGTTCTGTTTGGGTAGGTCATATGCCTCTAGAAATTTATTGGTGTCTTCAGGGTTTTCTATTTTACTGGAGTATAAATTTTCAAAATAGTTTTAAATTATCCTCTGTATTTCAGTAGTGTCTGTTGTGATATTTCCTTTTTCATCATGAATTTTAGTAATTTGGGTTTTCTCTCTTCTTTTTGCTAGGGTGGCTAGGGGTTTATGAATTTTGTTTATTTTTTTCAAAGAACCAGCTTTTTGTTTTGTTGATTTTTTGAATTGCTTCTTTTGTTTCAATTCCGTTGCTTTCAGCCCTGATTTAAATTATTTCCTCTCTTCTACTTTTTTTTGCTGTTGGTTTGTTCTTCTTTCTCTAGGGCTTTGAGATGTAGAGTCAAATAATTTATTTGTTGACTCTTTCACTGAATATTTGTACAAAAAATTAAATTGGTACATTGAAGAACCATCTGCACTCCCATATTAATTAAGACACTCTTCACAGTAGGTGCAATATAGAATTAACCCGGGTATCCACCAACAGATTAAAAAAAGATAAGAAATGTGGCATGTATATAATGAAATTTTATTTGAGTGTTAAAAGAAGAAAATCCTGTCATTTGTGATGACATGGATGTATCTGGAGAGCATTATATATGTGAAAGAGGCCAGGCCCAGAAAAATATACTGCATAATCTCTTTTATGCATGGAATCTATAAAAATTGAATTCACAGAAGTAGAAAGTAGAATAGCATTTTTCAGGGGCTAACTTGTGAGTTAACTTGATTTTGATAATTATTTCACACAGTGTGTGTAACAGTTGGGATATGAAGTGTCCCCCAAAAGCTCCTGTTAATACAAGAATATTCAAAGGTAAAACAATTCTATTATGAAAGCTGAAAACTAATCAGTCCTTCCAAGTTTTGATAGACTGACTGGTTGTTAACCATAGGCAGGTGGGCCATGGCTGAAGGAGGTGAATCACTAGGGGCATGCCCTGGAAGCATAGTACTTCCTGTGGTCCCTCCTCATTCTGTTTTCTGACTCTGCCAAGGAATGAGAAATTTTCGTCTGCTGGCTCTTCCCCCATGATGTGCTGCCTTACATTGGGCCCTTGAATAATTGAGTTGGCCATTTATGAACTGAGCCCTCTGAAACCATGAGCCTCAGAGAAGCTTTCCCTCCTCTAATTTGTTCTTGTCTGGTAATTTGGTCATAGTGATGCAAAGGCGGACCAAAACAGAAATTGGTACTGAGAAATGAGGTCATTACTATGATTAACCTGAGCATGTGGTTCAGAAGCTTTTGTGAAGAGTGTTGCAAGAGGAATTTGGATAAGTTTAGTGTTGCAGACTGGAGAAGCTTTAGGATTTTGGAAGGAGAGAGCTTAATGGGAAATTCTGGTGGGTGCTCAGAAGACCAGAATGTCAAAAGAAATATGGACTGTGCTTGTGAGGTTTCAGAGGGCAATGAGGACTCACACTATTGGGAATTTGGATAGAGCACTTGTTACATTCTGGCAAAGAACTTGTCTGCATTTTGCCTATGTCTGGAGACTTTGTGTGAGGCTGAATTTAAAGGTGATGGACTAATTAATCTATTGAAGGAAAGTTCAATGTAGCACAGTATTCAGTCAGGGGCATGGAGATTGCTGAACAATTTTAGCCATGTTTACTGTGAGAATTGGAGCAGAAAGCAGAGCTAAAGAATTTTAAAAACTTGTAGTTTGGCTAGAAAAGTATGTAAAACTGACGCCAAGGAAGTTATGCTTATTGAAGAGATTACAGCCCCTAAATGTATGCTAAGTACTTTGCACAGATACAATAAGAAAGATGGCTTGAGGAAATCATAGAAATTTGCAAGACTGAGCCCACTGCAGGCTCAAGGAATATTCCTTTGAGAAGAGATCATGGGGATACCCTGTTTGCACAGGGGGCCTAGAAACTTGTTACATCATTTAGAGATATGCAGGTACTCAGAGGTCAGTGCAACCCTAATCCTGGTGAGCTCAGCTACTGTACAACTGGTAGCAGACCTTGATGGCATCCACATGGTGCTTGTTCTGCAAGAATGCAGGATACTTGAGTTAAGGGATCATGGAGGCTTCCGCCAAGATTTCAAAGGAAGGTCTAGGCAGTCTGGAAATCTGTACCACCATCAGAGTCCCTGCAGGCTACCCCTATGAGGGCAATGCATGAAGCTGTGAAGGTAAAGCTAACACTTGAATGGAGACCACAGTAATTAAGAGATGCCATTTACTGTCTGCTGGGAAAGCTGTTGGCTACAGAAAGAGCCAGGTTAAAAGAGTCCATGTGTGCTGCAAACTGCAAGGCCAAAGGGGTGGAGCTGCCCAACCCTTTTGGAAAGCACAGCTCTCTAGCATGTGTCCTAGATGCTGTATGCAAAGTTATAGGACATATTTGGCCTCATTACTTCTTTCTATGTCCCTATTCCTCCTTTGTAAAGTTAGAATGTTTACCCAGTGCCACTGTGTCTTGGTTATATTTAACTTGCTTTTGAATTTTTATAGAGACTTACAACCAAGAGTTTGCCTTGAGTCTCAGAAAAGACTTTGGACTTGGACTTTTGGGCAATGCTAAAGCTGTTAAGACTGGAGATGAACTAAATGCATTTTACACTATGAGATGGACATGAGCTTTTGGGGGCCAGTGATGGAATGTTATGGTTTGGATATGAGTTGTTCCCCAAAAGTTTCTGTTAATGTAGAAATATTCAGAGATAAAATATTAGGTTATGAGAACTGAAATCTAATCAGTCCATCTTAGTTTGAATGAGCTGACTGGGTTGTAACTGTGGGCAGGTGGCGCATGGATGGAGGAGATAAATTACTGGAGGTGTTCCTGGAAGGTTTGTCCTGCAGTTCCCCTCTCCCTATCTGTATCCTGACACTGCCATTAGATGAGAAACTTTCCTGTTCTGGGTCCTTCCCCCATTATGTGCTGCCTCACCTTGGGCCCAGAACAATGGAGTTGGCAATTTATGGACTGAGATTTCTGAAACTGTGAGCTCCAAATAAATTTTTCCTCCCTCTAAATTGTTCTTGTTAGATATTTTGGTCACAGTGCTGACTAAAAACAGACTAAAACAGTGCCCATGTATCAAAATATCACAATGTATACTGTAATTGTATACAAGTTTAATTGCCAGTTATACTGCCATAAAGGAAAATAAATAAATAAATTTAATAGAGTTGAATTTAACATTTTTCATTACTAAATTTGTTTATGTCCTAATTTCATAAAAATATAATGCTATACAATAATCTAACATTTTTGTAGTGTTGTCTTTCACATTCATGACATTGGTCCATATGAGTCACTTCTGTGTAAAGAGTGGAGATTCTATATGTCTGTTTTCCAAAGTGATTGTCTCAGCACTATTTATAGAATAGTAATTATTTCCTTCACTGATTTGCAATATTACATCTGTAATGAAATCTATTTTTACATGTGCTTGCATCTAATCTTAAACGCTTCATCTTTAGAAATTATTTTACTTTGATTAAAATATATGAGTTGTACATATTAATGGAATTCAATGTGATATTTCAGCACACACATCCAGCATACACTGATCAAACCCAACTTCCCTTTATCTGTTCTTTTCCCCCTTCCCAAACTCTGGTATTCACTATTCTACTTTCATGTTGACTTTGTTTGGCTTTCACATATGAGAAAGAACAAGCTGTACTTGTCTATTTGTATCTGGATTTTTTCACTTCTAATGTTTTCCAATTCCATCCATTCTGCTGCAAATGACAGAATTTCATTCCTCTTTATGATCAAATAATATTCCATTACATATCTAAACCATATTTTCTTTATTCATCCATCTGTTGATGGGTCCTCTGTGTTTTATTGATCTATTTTTATACCTACATCAATATCATACACATTATAATGTTTTAATTATAATAGTTTTATAATAAGCCTTGATATTATTTAATGCAAAATTTCTCACATTATCTTTTCTTTGAAGAAAGAATCTTGGCTCTTATTGGCTTACCACTGTTCTATGTATGTTTTAGAGTCATTCTTTTATGATTTATAATACAAAACAATAAAAACAAAGTCAGAATTTTGACTGAAAGTATATTGAATCTATAGAACACTTTTAGTAGATTTGATAGCTTTATGATCATAATTTTTCTAATGCATAAACACTTGTCTTTCTTGGATTTTAAGCATTAATGTAATATCTTTCAGTAGAGTGTCACAATTTCATTAATAAAATTTTATATTTTTATTACTTTTATTCCTGAGGAGTTTGTATTTTATTGACTTTTTAATAAAAACAAAATAAAGATTATTCAGGAAAATATGATTTTTCTATGCAGAAAATCCTAAAGAATACACAGATAATATAAAGGAGAACAGATTTTGAAAAATTGGTTAATACAAAATTAGTAATGTAAAATTATATCACAATTAATATCATATCAGTTATATTTATGAAATTATTTATTGAATGTTGATATAATCTTAGGTTGTATGTTTTGACCTGTCACGAAGGACATTTTCCTTGTTTGCAGTTCAGTTATTACATTATAAAGGATTTTATAATAAACTTTATTATTTATACATCTTGTGCACATACATTATTCCTATTGAACATATACTCAGAAGCAGAATTTCTGGAACACAGGCTATGTTTATTTGTAACTCTAGTAGAGATGCTAAAGTACTTTATATATATATATATATATATATTTAGTTGTAGATGGACACAATATTTTATTTATTTATTTTTATGTGGTACTGAGGATTGAACCCAGTGCCTCACACATGCGAGGCAAGCGCTCTACCACTGAGCTACAATCCTAGCCCCCTAAAATACTTTCAATATCATCCTCCTTATTACATTTTCCCCAGTTGTGTAGATGAGGAATGATACGTATACCACACTGTACCACATCATCATCAGAACTTGGTATTGTCACCCTTCTCCATTATACCTGTTCTGGTGGGTATGGTAATATTTCACTGTGATCTCAATGTACATTTTCCTAATTATTTTTTTAAAAATATTTTTTAGTTGTAGATGGACACAATACATTCGTTTTATTTATTTATTTTTATGTGGTGCTGAGAATTGAACCCAGTGCCTCACACATGCTAGGCAAGCGCTCTACCACTGAGTTATAGCCCCAGTCCCTATTTTCTTAATTCTTAATGAAGTTCTATACTTTTTCCAATGTTTACTACTGATTGAGTATTTTCTGTACCCTCACTGCTCAGCTCTCTTGCTTTATGTCTGGCTTAAAATAATTTACACAATTAAAAACTTTAAAAAAATAGGTTTTAGGATATGAGCCTTTTATTATTTGAAGCTTTGTGAAAATCTTCTTGCACTTTGTGGTTGTGCTTCTGCTCTCTTAACCCTGTAGCTTCGTTTTCATCTTTTGCATTCTTTTTAATGTGCAGCACCATCTAACCCGTACCTCTTCTCTCCTCCAATACATTATTTTATATTCTTGTATTATAAAACACAAATTTACCATGGAATGACATGATATCTTGTATGTATGTACTACATTTTCTAGAGGGTAAGATATAATATTTATCAACATACTTCAGGTCCTTCATGAAGCATACTTAGCTACGTGAAATCAAATATATGCCCTTCAATCCAGCATAGTAATGCATATTTCTGTTTCTTAGCAATGTTTTTTTCTTCTGTATGTGAGATTCCTGGAAAAAGAGCCTATGTCCAACTTACACTTTTGTTGGAGGGGAGTTGCAATTATAGGCAGCAAAATTGAGGAAGAAATTAGGAAATGAAGCAAGAAGACATTTATTTCCTTGCTGCATTCTATTTCCTGTATCTGATTGATCCAAGTTTACTTTAAAGGCACTTAACATAAGCTATTTTACTCAGGTCCTATGTGCAGCTACTGGGAAATCTAGATCCTACCTCTGTGATATGGCATTTTCTTTGAATGCAGAAGCAACAGATGGATCCAGAAGTTCCATGGATCCAGAAAGGTCAGACCTTGACTACAACAGTGGAGTTAATGAATGTTTTACTGAAGCTGCCCTTTACCATATGAGAAGACAAACAACAGTTTGCATTAGGAAATCAAACAACTTTGGAGTCAGCAGCCAGGATTCTCCACTGAGCCAGTGGCTTAGGCCATAGGGCAGATGGGGCTGTGAGTGTGGGGTATGCACAACTGGGACTCTGAAAGCCTTTTATGCCCTTCTCCACAGCTGCCTTTCAGGAATGTGATGAAGGCAATGAGCCAAGTAAGAAAGGGGAGAGAGGATCATCACAGGGCTCTGATATCCATGTTTTGACTAAGTCATTGGTTGACATAAAAGGGAATTCTCTCAAGGCACAGGATTTCAAATTTGTTGCTTTTTATTTTGTTTCCGATTTGCCATGGTTCTTGTTGTTGGATCCCACAAAGACTATTTCGTTTCCCAGGTGTGATGGCGCCTGCAGCTTCCTCTTTTTCTGGATACTTCTTGGCCATTCTTCTCTTATGGATGGCAGTACTCCCCTCAGGTAGGGAAATGTATTTCTTTTTCAAGGTTTCATCTCATCTATAAAGAAAGATAATGGTGATAAATGACACTGAAGGAAATGAGCGAGGTTTCTTGCTGCTAACTTGCAGATTTTACCCATCAGTTATAATTTTTGAGGATAGAATTAAGTTTTAAAACAGCTTGTGAATAATGAATATTATTTCAACGTCTGTGTCTCTCCCAGCCATGACTGTCTGCCACAGTGTTACCATGAGAAGCCCAGGAGCAGACACAGATACATGTCTAACGTCTCCCAATGGGAAGCTCAAATTCACATTGGTAAATTACATTAAATATAACTCTTTTATTTGAGGACCTACCATAATCATTTATATAACTATATGAATTATAAGTTGATTAGATCCCCAAAAAGAGAGTGACCATTATTTATAACTTCATAACAAGTTATCCCCCAAATTAATGATTTAAACCCACAATTTTGTAGGTCAGTGCCCAGCTGGGTAATTTTTCTGTTGCATGTGAGGTCACTTGCTGTATGCAGCTGGTAGGTGGGATGATCTGAAGGGCCCAAGGTGGCTTTCCTCATATGTTTGGCAGTTTGGTGAAGTAGGCTGGATGGTCAGGATGAACTGAAGTGTTCAACTAGCATATCTACGTGTGGCCTTCATGCCATGGTATTCTCAGGACAGTTAGACTTTATATATAGCAGCTCTGGGTTTCCAGAGAAATTTTTACAGAAGGAGAGACTGAGAGCTGCTCATATTTTGAGATATGCTCAGAAACTACTGTGCTCTGTATTCTACTATATACTAAGAAGTAAATAAATTACAGAGCACACAGCTTAAAGCGGAAGGAACAGGGGCACTGTGTCTTCAAGGAAGGAACAGCAAAATTTTGTGGCCCCTTTCAATCCACCAAAACTGATACAGAAAAAAAGTAGCTGGTGTATTTTAAAAGTAAATGTTGCTGTTCAACAGCTGTGGTCCACATCCTACCTCCTGACAGTGGGAGCATCTTCCATTCATTCTTTAAATATTTATAAAGTGCCTGTTATGTTCAGGCAATGTTTTATGCACCAGGAAAATAAAAAGGAATAAAATGGAGTGTCTTATGTGTCATGACTGATGGATTAATGGAATATGAGAAAAAATAAGAGAAAGGAATTCAAAAGAGAACATTAGGAAATGATATCTACTATAAGGACATGTAGTGGGCTGGGAATGTGACCCGGTGTTAGTGTGCTTACATAGCGCTTACAAGGCCCTGTGGCCAATCCCTAGCATTGAAAAATAAAATGTGTATGTCGTCGAGTCGAGTGAGTGGTTCCGAGGCCTTTCTCCAAGGAGCTAACACTGACGCTGAGAAACAAGAAGGAGGCAGATATGGGAGAGTCCAAGGGAAGAACAGGGCTGTCAGAGCGAAGATGCCCTTGAGAGCAAAGTTCTCAAGCCAGAGGGAGTTGGCATCAGGAACCAGGAGGAAGGCCAAGGTGTCCCAAGCGACGGGGTTGAGGTGGTGCATTCTGTTGCAGCTTTCAGGCTAAATCCTTGGCATTCCACTTCCTCCACAGAGCAGTTCACTGTGCGCAGCTCTGTTGATCAGCTCCATTCACACTTAAATAAGACTAATTTAAAAAGCATAGATGGCACAAGTTGACTTTATTACTACTTTATGAAGAAGTAGGCATGTAGAGAAGTCAGTTACTAATGATCCATTAAACAACAAGTGACAAATCCAGGATTAGATCCCAGATTCTCACCCATGATTCAAGACTCTTTTCTCTGGAAAGTGATGGGTATTGTCAGTCAAGTTAGAGGCAAACATTATAAAATTGTGCTCTTTGTGCTTCAGTGACTAGGTGCAGCAGCTAGAGGACTTAAGGTGGATGGAAGGAACAGGAGGTAAAAGGAAGGAAAAGGCCCATTTTAGTTAGGAAAGCAGATCAACTGTTATAGAAGAGGACTCATCTCCACTAGTTCAGGCAGCAGACTGTCAGATAGCTCAGTGAGTGTGGCTCTACTCCTTGGCGTAACTGCCAAACTCAAGAAAACAGTACATAAATTTCTTTTTATATCTGGAAGTTGCATATATCACTCTATTTCTCTTTCAATAACTCAAATTAATTTCTACAGCCAACTTTCGGGCAGACTGTTGTATATAGTCTTTTACTTGGTGACCATATGCCTAATTAATAGTTCAGTGTGTGGGCAATGAACCCCTTAAAAAACCTGGAAAACCTGTTGATCAAGCACAGATAAGTTTATAAGACAGAATGCTATAAGGAAGGATATTAACTGAGCAGAATTTTAGTAATATCCTCAAATGAGGAAATTAGGAGAGGGGATTTGTAGAATTTAAGAGTTTCTTCCACATGTGGGTGGGTTTTTTTTGTTTTGTTTTGTTTTGTTTGGTACTGGGGATTGAACTCAGGGGTGCTCGAGCACTAAGCCACATCCCCAGCTCTATTTTGTGTTTTATGTAGAGACAGGGTCTCACTGAGTTGCTTAGCGCCTCGCCATTGCTGAGGCTGGCTTTGAACTCGCAATTCTCTCAGCCTCCCAAAGTGCTGGGATTACAGGCATGTGTCACCATGCCTGGCTACATGGTTTTAAGGTAGGGCTTGCAAGGTGAGAAAGTGGTTAGGGTATAGTAGCTTTGAGCACAGATAAAAGTCCTGAATGTGTTGATGAGCCAATTGTTAATCTTGTTGAGGAGGCTGCTCAAGTTGATTCAGTGTTGCTTCCCAGAAGCAAGCATTTCCTGGACCCAGTAGCCAAGTTATAATTGTTCATTTCCAAAACTGCTTACAACAAAAGCAAGAAATCATTAGGTTTCAGTATTGCTTGACTCAGGTACAGGGAATTGTTTTGATTTCATTTCTTAAGGGATACTATTACCAAAAAGGAAAATAGAGACTGTTTCTTGAGAGACACCATCAGTGTCTACCAAATGGTTAAGATATGATCTCAGATCAATTTAGCTCTATTATTAGAGTAACACAAAGAGAAGGTAACTGGTTAACTGGATCCAGTTTATAAAGCCTTAATAACAGGGAATTACAAAATATCCTTTTCCCTCTCAGACAAGGAGGAACTTTTCCCTCTCAGTCAAGAGGAACTTTTCCCTCTCAGTCAAGGAGGAATAATTAGGAAGATGATAAAACAAACCTTCTAAGCCCTTTTTCCTGTTCACCAAAATCCCATCTTTAGGGATCATTTGTGATCCAAAATGGTATCCTTAGTTAATTTATGATTTCAATATTCTGCTCCACTTCATTGGAATTTTACTTCTGTTTTCCTTTTCTATATCTGTTCTGAGTCACTGATTTTTGTTCAATGTTCTGAGTACATGAGGCATTCTCTTCTTGGAAAATTTTTCTGTCATATTGGTCCTACAGGAAGTTCCTACCAGGGATTTACCACTGAATGTCAGAAGACTTTCTCAGTTTTATTTCTTTATTATTTTAGAACTCTTACTTGTTTTTTTGTTTGTTTGTTTGTTTGTTTATTTGTTTTACTTTGGCTGGGACAGGAGAATTGCGAGTTCAAAGCCAGCCTCAGCAATGGCGAGGTGCTAAGCAACTTTTACATTTTCATGAAACTTCCTTGTGTTTTACCAGAGGCACTTCTAATCCAGTTCTATAGCTATTGGCTTCCTCAGATCCCACAGTTAGTATAGTACCCAGAATCCTGTTCTGTAATTTCCTTCATCTCACAGATTACCCACTAGAATATAAGATCTAAAATAGTAAGTTATTCCTCTATTCGATCCTATTCCATCCTTTGCCAGTAACTACCAAATCCTGTTCTTTCCCCCGGTCCAGCTTCATTGGCCAATAGGCTTCCTCTAAACCCGGGGTACACAATACAGAGGGTAACAAGGACCTTATGTGGGGGTAGATCCTGCTTCCATAGTAGCAATCTTCTGTGTTTGATGGGGTCTTGGAGTCCTGCTGCTTTTACTTACCAGGTACTTCTCTCTCTTTCAGATACCCTGTTGAAATCGAAGTATATGTTCTTGCCATCTACATGTGTATATCCTCTGATATATATGATCATTGTGTTCGCTCTTCACTATCGCAGAATAGCAGGTATTTAATCCACAACGGTGAAGACTAGCCGGCCAAGGTGTGCGGCCAGACCCCGGGCAGAGTCAACCAAATCCGGATAGAGGGATCCTGGCCCACGTGTGTGGCCAGAGCTTGGAGCCACCAGGTGGTCCAGCCCGGCCCCATTCTCAGCTCGGGCATGTATCCCACTGGACTGTCCATTTGTCCGAGAGCTTGAGCTTTTCCCTCATATGCTAACTGAACTGCAAGTGGGTGGCCCGGACAGTGCGGTAAATCCCAGGCCAATCCTGGCCGCAGGGCTCTCGGAGCTATTCCCACGCTTTGCAGCTGTGCTCCTGGCTCCCCACTCCCCAGGCTGTGGGTGCCTCTTCTGCTTTCATTTCTTAACCCACCGCTAAATGTTTCTCTTTTTAAATTTCTATTTGTTTCTGTTTTGCATTTCTAAGTAACTTTCCCTGAGTGGCTCCGCTTCCTTGGTTAAAAAACAACCCTGGACTGTACTTTTGTTTGCAAAAGTTT
>PVHX01015527.1:0-46390 GCA_004024805.1 Geosciurus inauris
ATCTGCTTATAATTTTGTGCAAAGTTAGAAAAATTATGATTGTAATAATTTTTTTTCTATTTGCCTCAACAAATATTTTCAGTGAATAGTGTGTACAGCTTCTGAAAATTTGTTTTTTTTTCTGTTATGTTTGATAACATGTATTTAAATGCAACTTTTGAGAAAAATAAATAAAAATTAAAATTAAAAAAAAAAAAAAGACTTCCTTAATGACCTAAAATGTGGCCTATTTTGGAAAAAATACCAGAATTCCTGAGGAAAAAACAATTCAGCTCTTATTGGGTGAAATATTATATAGATGTATTTTACATTCATTTGATCTATAGTGTTATATAAATCACAATTGTATTCATTGATTTTATGTCTGGATGACTTGTCTATTGTAGGAGGGGTGTGTTCACTCACCCAATATCATTGTATTAGGGTCTGACTAGAACTAATAGTCAAGAAGTGTTTGTTTCATGTAATTAAGTGAACCAACATTTGAGGCATAAATGTTTCCTATCATATCTTTCTGTTGGGTGATTCCTTTTAACATTATGTAGTGACTTTCCTCATCTCTTCTGATTAATTTTTGCTTAAAATCTGTTTTATGAGCTATGAGAAGAGCTATTCCTGCTTGTTTTGGGACTCCATTTGAATATATTATATCTTTTTCATTTTTTACTTTCAGTCTTGGATGTCTTGGCATTTAATATGAATAGCTTCTAACCAGCATATTCTGGGTTTGGTTTGTCAATACATTCTGCCAGTCAGACCATTTATATTCAGTGTTATTATGAGATGTCTATTGTTCTGAGACATTTTGTTTTGTTTCATAGATTTAATTCATTCTTAATTTTTACATACTTAATTATTCTTCTGGAGAGTTTTATCCATTTGAGAGCTCTAGGATTTGTTTTTGAGTTCTTCTTTGTATCATATTTATTTGGTTCAGTGATCGTGAATTGCTTTAGTTTATACAAATCCTTTCTTCTTTCAGTTGATATATATTATGTCATACTAATAAAAACTGACTAATAAGTCTTTCAGCTTCCTTGGGCCTCTGAAGGTGCAGAAGGCTAATGAGTTTCCTCCTATTAAAAATCCTAATATGTACATTATTTCATTCTTCTTATTTTTTTCTCTGCCCAAAATGACTTATACTTTTGTACATATTTTGGATATTGAGCACAGTCTAACAGATGAAGAAAATTAAACTGAATGTGGTTTTGATTATCATAATTAAAGTTGTATGACAAATACCTTTAAAAGCATTTTTAACAACCAAACACTACCACACATAGGGGTTTGATAACAAAGGTCATACCACTGAATGGCTCTTTTCAAACAATCTCAGCTTCATTCATTCTACACACTAGCAATATGCCATATGTTGGCATTATACTGTGGTGTCCTTATATTAATGTTCCACTTTCTGTTATGCTTTTTAATGGCAATCTTGCATTTTTATATTGCACTAAGCCAGCAGACTCTATGGTATCTAGTGACATGTGTTCCTGCTATCAAAACACTTTATATGAAGTCTTCCAGAATTTGAATATCAAGTCTTAGCAAATATTTTACCATTACTAAAGTATAAGCATGCTCATAAATGAAAACAGTTATTCTAATAAAAATAATACAAACGTGATAATGCAGACAGCCCATGGAATGCTCTTGCAACAAGAATCTTTAGAAAACCTCAAATTATACTTTATGCAGGTTTCTAATTCCCTATCCCTGCCACCAGCTCTTGTCTACTATTGAATCAGTAAGGGTGGTGTTAAGACCAGATGTAATTCTTCATTTGTGATGGCTGAATCTCAGAGAGCAAGTTAAAATATTTTTCTAACTTCCCTGAGTCTTTTCCTGACTTTCAGCTTCAGCTGACAGATTTCTTTGGTCACTGTACTATGCTAAAGATCACAGTGTGTGAAATGACACTTGCTGAAGATGAGTGGTAGTGCAGGAAAATATGCCGTACATCAAAGAATGTGCTCTCTTATTTTAACATCAGGATTAAGTTATTTCTCTGGGCTTGTTCTTAACACATGGTCCTTCATCCTGCAAGTGACAGCAGAGGACTGTTTCATCAAAAACTTAACTATTGATGAAATACCTCTGTCCTAGAGAGAAGCCTTACTCCCTCTGTCTATATATAATGGCAGAAATGGAGTTTCAGATCTACCACTGCTAAACTGGCACATGAATGTAACTTTGCCTTTCAGCTATAAGTATTTTTTTAAAGAAAAAACAGTTTGCTAATTTTCTTGTGTGGCCATTCTTTTTTTTTCCTTTTTAATTCTCATTAATAATTTTGTCAAGAAATAATTTCCCATTTCTGTGCCCTTCATTTTCTTGGTGCTCTGTAATTCATAATTTTTATCTTCTTTTTAACTTTTCCTCTTTATAAACTTTCAACATTTCCATATTAGATCCTACTTCTCAGCCCATGGAATTTATGTTGCTTTTTCTTTTTTCCATCTTGCAAATTCTCTTAACCATTATCTGAGCTCGGTAACTAAACACAGAAAGCCACTTTCAGTAGAGAAAAACAGGTACAATGTTGTACTAAAAAGATAGACAATCATTGCTGAGGGTCATTTGACACCTACTTTTTTTAACATATACTATAGTGGTATTGGTTAAATTGGAAGCATTTTGAAAGCCATCAGATCATCAATGCAAATATATACATATGACATTCACAACTCTGCACTATTTGATGACTCTTCTCTGTCACTCCTTCCCAGCATCCTGAGTTTATGCCACCCTCCATCATCCCAGATCCATGAACCTCTGGTCACCATTCACCTTCAGCCAATGGAGAGCACTGCTGGGAAGAAGTGAGCTAGAGGATAGAGACCAGGGTGCTCATTCCATGACCTTTCTTGTCTTTCTTGAAGATTTTCTAAGGCCGCTGCTGAGGTGGCAACAGTTCTTTCATGACAATCTCAGGCCAAAGCCCAGGAATATATTCTTCCCTGCCCCTGATACCTTGAGAGGCAATCATATTTCTGCTGTTGCTGGTCCATCAGTGGACTCCTTACCCCTGCCCACTCCTCTGTGAGATATCCCTGCCTCAAAAGCCCTTCAGCAACCCCTCTTTGTGTGCTGTCTATTCCAAGGTTAGGTGATTTTGACTTAAAATTTGAATATCATCCTTTATTTTTCTATGAACCTTGAAAGGACTACAGATAGTCTCTGAGAAAACACTTATCTTCCATCCAATTTTGAAAATGGCCCATGAAAGACCATTTCTATTTATAAAATAGTTCTTCATGGGTCCTTCTACATGTTTTTATAATGTTCAAGTTACATGGAGATAAAGATGTTTTCTTCAGTTCAGTTAGAGCACCAGCATGAAGGGAAGGCATTGAGCCCTACTATAAAAATATAAAGGCAAACATTATGTGGGCTAAGCCTCAAAGATACCTTATCTGTACTTGAGCCAGGCATTTATTCAGACATACATATTACCTACATCAGAATGCTCTGGAGTGACTGATTCCACCTGTACCTGTAGACAGGTATTTCATGGCTCTAAAGAGTATGACTGTATGTGTTATTGCCATTACCTGCAAGGCAGTTAATTCCAAAACTGGTGAGGGTCAATGGATTAGAAAAGGTAAACAGACACACATAGAGAGAAAGCTGAGATGAGGTAAATTATTATACTCTGATGGAGGTATAACGACCCAGCATGTTTAAACAATATTTTTGTGAGAAAGTTTCTTCAAAGCATGAAGGATGAAGGCCAAAGTTCTGGGCATTCCAATTATAATTATCAACTGGAGCTCATAATTCTCACTTGCCAGCAACTGGTGTCTGAATTCAAGGTCAAGACTGATAGTGCCATGGCATACATGGAACCTCCTTTGAGCAGGGTGTCACTATAGCAACTGGGGAGTCTTGTCTAGCTCGTTTCCACAAAGACTTCCCAGCACAGGTACGCTCCTGTGGTCTGCCAGTCAGAGACTGTGATTCAAATCACCACTCCTGACAGATTGGTACAATATTGAAATACTTATAGAGTGGTTGATGAACAGTCCTCAATGGCCCCTGCTGCTGGCCTGCCCCTGCCTCTCTTCTAGCACCATCTATAGTTCCATGTTCTCCTCGCAGCTAAAGCCTTTTAGGACAACTCCAGCCCTACAGATGGGGTCCATTCTCATGGGCTGCAGTCTGTGCCAATCTTTAGTTAAGTTTCTGAATATCATCCATGGAGATCTTGTTTTTATTTAAATTTTTGACATTTTGGAGTTCACCAGAGTTTTGTCATTAATTTGGATTTTTGCAACTCATATACTAAATATTGTTTATTTTAACTATTAATCTTTTGCATCCCTTAAATTTGGTACTTGATCTTTATTTTCTTCACTCTAGAACTCTCCCATATTTGTCCTCTCTTGCATTCAGTTTTCAAATTGGATAGTGCTAATGGATTTCATCAAAAGCATTAAAATAATGAGAATGGTGTTAGTTACTGCTGGACATAGCAACAGACTCATGTGGGACCTTGTCTTTCAGGGACATAGGCCAAGATTTGCTGTGAGAGAATGAAAAAGTCCACCTTCTCTGGTTAGACCTCTCTGCAGAAAGGTATGTGTGTTAGGCAGCTTGGGTTGCAATAAAAAAGTGCCATGACAGGGTTGCTTGAACAAAAAAATATTTATTAACAATCCTGGAAACTTTAAGACTGAGATCCAGATGTCATTAGGGATGGTTTCTTCTGAGAATTCTCTCCTTGGATTATAGATGGCTCTCTTCTCACTGTGTTCCCATATGATCTCCTTCTGAATGTATGTGTATATGTCCTCTTCTTTATATGCACATATGTTTTATTATCATTATCATTTATTAGTTGTACAAATTAATAGGCTTCCTTGAGCCATTTCTGTTAGTGCACTCTCCTCTGGACCCTCTCTCACTCTCTCCTCTGTCCCCCTGTACTGTTCCTGGTCCATACTGGTCCCTATTTTACTTTCAGAACATCTTTTTTATCCCTCTAGTTTTTGTATATGAGGGAAAACAGGTTATGCTTGCCTTAGTTGTGTCTAACTTATTTCACTTAACTCCCTATCCTTGAGTTTCATCAATTTTTCTATGAATGATAGGATTCTGTTATTCTTTATGGCTGAATAATACTCTCCTGTGTATATATACTATACTTTTTAAATTTGTGTATATGTTGAAAGACACCTAGGCTGATTCCATATCTTCCCTAATGTAAAGAGTACCCCAATAAATATGGGTATTCAGGTATCATTTTGTATGCTGACTTTATTTACTTTGGATAAATACCCAGCAGTGGTATACCTGGATCATATAGTATTTCTATTTTTAATTTTCTGAGAAACCTCCATATGTTTTCTTTCTTTTCTTTTATTTCTCTCTCTCTCTCTTTCTTTCTTTCTTTCGATTGAATTCAGGGGTACTCGACCACTGAGCCACATCCCAAGGTTTATTTTGTTTTATGTAAAGACAGGGTCTCACTGAGTTGCTTAACGCCTTGCTGCTGCTGAGGCTGGCTTTGAACTCGTGATTCTCCTGTCTCAGCCTTCCAAAGTACTGGGATTACAGGCGTGCATCACTGCGCCTGGCCCTCCATGTTTTCTGTGGAGGTTGCACTCATTTACATTCTCACCATCAGTGTAAAAGAGTTCCTTTTACTCTGTATGCTCACCAGTATTATTTTTTATAATAGCCATTCCAACTGGGGTAAAATGAAATCTCATTGCAGTTCTGATTTGTATTTTCCTGATGGCTAAAGATGTTGAACATTTTTTCATTTACTTACTTGCCATTTGTATTTCTTCTTTTGATAAGTATATTCAGGGCACTTTTCCCATTTTTACTGTATTATATATTTATTGGTTGTTGAGTTTATGAGTTTTAAAAATATATTCTGCATATTATTCCTCTGTCAAATGAATAGCTGAAAGAGATTTTCTCTCATTCTCTAAGGTGACTTTTCACTGTGTCTTATACCCTTAACTGTGCAGAGGTTTTTGATCCATTCCTCATTGTTAGTGAGCAGATGGTACTAATGCCTCCCTTGCCCTAAGAAGTTCAGGTCCCTGTGGGCCTGGGGTCCATGATGAAGAGGAGCATCCCCCATGCAGATGGGCTGAAAGTGGAGTCTCTGTCAATCATTGCCTCTGAGCACATGGTAATGAGGGGCTGTGAGTGCTCCTTTATAGAACTTGCCAATGAAATTATCTTGTTATAACCAAATAACATAGAGTGGCCTTGTGGCTTAAAAATTTTCTTCCAAGAACTTGCAGACCATGATGCTGGACCACAGAGTAAGGAGGACACGGAGGCCCAAATAGAGTTGTGCTCCTTGTAGGGGGACTTCATCTGCCAATTGACCAGTAAAACTAATGGCAAACTAATCACACCTGCAAGCAATGAGGCTTTGCTGAGAGGACTTTGGAAATGCATTTATTATACCGCCATTGGCAAGGAACCTTGCCCTGAGGTTTGCAGAAAAGCCCTTTGGAATAGAGGTTTTTGTTTGTAATAAGTACTGAGCTTTGTACCCACCCTTAAGTACCCACCCTTTGTGTGGGTGTGTGATCAGCTTGTGGTCTAGTTCCACCTTGGGGACATAAACCGGCTTTTGTGGAGACTGCAGTTTTGATGTTTTCTCTGGAAACTCGAACTCATCTTCTTTCTCCAAGCTCTCAATCTCCTCTTTCAGGGTCTGGATCTTTTCTTCTTGTTTTCTTCTTGTTGATGACCTTCTTCTCTTCTCCCTTTATCTTGCATATGGAATTGGCCTCATAGGCAACAATGAGAACCTTCATTTTCATGTATTCCTATCTCAGCTGCTCCATCTTCGTTTGCAGCCTCGCACAAGTTCTGCTGCCTGGTTCTTATGTCCTTTGGTGCTCTTGATGTCCCTTGATGTAACTGTACATGATGGTTAGTATATGCCTCAGTTTATTCTCCAGATCGGTGCAGACCCGGCTCAGGGTGACTGGAGAGCAGGCTTTGTGCTCCACCAGGCAGATGTGGCAGATACACTCATCATGTATGGGGCAAGTAAGTCCTGCAGGCGGTTGTGCTGAGAATATCTGCGGCACAGCAGGTTCCCAACCGGCACCAGCAACAGGCAGTCTTGGAAGGCAGGGCTGTCCAGGTGTGGTCTTAAGTGCTCCTGACAGAAGGAAGCCATGCACACCAATCAAGTCTTCATGGCCTCTGCCTTCAGGAAGTGGTCACAGACCACCTCGGTGGCTGGAGTGGGGCTGTTGGATGGGGAAGTGGCATCTAGTCAATGGTGGGCACCTGCTCCAGTTCCGCCTGCAGAAACTGGTCCACCATGGTGCATAACACCATATTCTTCCACTCTGGGAGCATGCTGGGGAGACAGCACGTCACTGCTGGCACTGATATGGCTTGCCTTGGATGGCTCACATCTCGTCCAGGCACAACCGGCTAAAGTTGTGGGATGGTGACCTGCTCCTTGAAGTGCCCCCGGCAGATAGAGCATGACAGCTCCTCCGCCAGCAGGAACAGCTCTGCCATGGGACTCCCGGGGGGCACTGAATATGACACACAGGCACAGTGGGAGACCAACTCCCGACCATCCCAGGCTGCCGACAACACTGTTTCATGTTGTACTCAAAGTTTAAATACTCATACATTGCTGTCATGCCACATCCAGTGGTTTTGTGATGGTAGGCATAAAACCTACAAGCCATTTAACTTGTGTGTGTGTGTGTGTGTGTGTGTGTGTGTGTGTGTGTGTGTGTGTGTTGGGGAAGGTAACTGAAGATTGATCCTAGGGGGATGCTTTACCAGTGAGCCACATCCCCAGTCCTTTTTATTTTTTTTATATTTTATTTTTTATTGAGATCTTGCTAAATTGCTTCTGATCTCTAAGTTGCTAAGGCTGGCTTTGAACTTGTGATCCTCCTGCCTGAGCTTCCTGACTTACTAAGATTACAGGCATGCACCACTGTGCCCAGCTCATCAAACTAACTTGATGCTGTGAAATTGTGAAATCTGTACTGAAATCAGGAAGATCCATTTTAATGGTTGTAGAAGATAGTGTCTCTGTCCAAACTCACGGTTTCAGACATTCTCTCGAAATTTCAAATATGGGCAAAATGGGGCTACTTCTTAAACTATAATAAGTTTGTCCTAAATCTGTCTCCGTATTTAGTGATAAAATTTATCTCAAAGTGGCTTCCATATATGGTAAACTGTAACCTAGGTTGCTATGCAAATCATAAACCAATCAAAGGGTAGGAATGCACTTATAACCAAGCAACCAAGGCTCCGCCAATCACAGCAGTGCAGCTTCAGACAATCATGTGCTCTGAACTGATCTGATCATGAGCATAAAGGTCAGAAATGTTGACTGTAGCCAATCAGATGGTTTCCATATGGCACTTTTCTCTGGAGGTGAGTGTAATATGCAGAGGTCGTTTTTGGTCCCAAGTGCAACCTGGTGCTAAAACCTTTTTTTCCCCCTTTTTCTTTCTTTAGGCAAGTTTTACTAAATTAAGTGTTCTCAGTTTTTCTTAAAACAATTTCCAATTTCCAATTTCTAGAAACCAATTGTGAAAACCTGCCGATATTCCTTCTGTCATTTGGGGGAACTCAACAACTTGTTTCTGACCATCTTTGAGCTATCTAGGAATAAAGTGAACTCAAGTACCCAGAAACACAGAAGAGGTTGCCTTGGGAATAACTGCTTTCCCACCACAAGTTCAAAAGTTAGACCACAGCTTAAGAGCCCTGGAGTGGGGAGAGAGATGAAGGGGAAAATCATGAGGACTGGCCCGAGGAAGTACAGGAGGGAGGCTCTGGAAACCACAGGGAATGCCCATGAAAGAGTCTCCCCTGGACACATGTCTTATCCAGATAGCATCCTGGTGGGCTCAGGGAAGAGCAGCACCCATCAAGTGATATTTTCTTGCTCTTTTACTCTGAGGGTAGCTGCTGGACTGGAAGTGGTCCGAAGACAAGATCAGTAGGCCTGTTTGGAGGAAGAGGTAGATGTACATGCAAATGGAGACCTCCACCTGCTGCTTGCTGGCCTGGCTGTGCAGGATTCCAGCAGAGCTGGCTGTTCCTGAGAGAAACTTTGTGTTTCAATGCAGGGTCATGTTTTGACTATTAACCTGGGACTGGCAATGCAATTACTGCAGCCAGAACTTATTTTGTCCTTGGAGAGAACCAGTGGATTTTTCCTTTTCTGATCATAAGCAGGTAAGACATGGGGACCCTAGATTTCACCCAAGAGCTGGAGACACCAGCACCAAGTGTGCATAGGCAGCGTGGAGAGAACAAAGTAAATTTTGAACTCCATGAGTGCAGTTTGTTCACAGTCAAAGCAGTAACTGGGATTACAGAAAACAGTCCTTCAACACCTAAATAAATTAGTAGAAATTCACTAAATAGCATGTTCAAAAAAGTGATTTGAAAAATTACTTGAAAGAATATCCATTTTCTTCTCAAAACTATAAATCTCTAATAATGTATTAAACATTAGCTTTTGTGCTAGAAAATTAATTGCTTAATTCTGGAAACAATATGCCACAATTGTGTGTAGTTTATTTAGCCACTAAAAAGTTAAATTGGCAATCCTGCAGTAGAAATAAAAACAATGATAATATCAAAATCATCCAGTTAAATTGGTAATAATAATGAAATAAAAATAAAAACAGTGATAGTATCAAAATCATCCAATAGGAATTATGCAAAGTGTTTCAATATTGTAACTCATTTCTCCTTTACTACAATATTCTTAACATTCATTCTCATTTTAGGAAGTGATATTTGAAGACACTGAGTGATTTGCCTAAGTCATAGACCCAAAATGTGGAAAGTTTCTCTCACTCCAGGGACCACAGTATATAAAAGAAATTCTTACGCTTTGTGAAGTTTTTATTTATGTTGGAAATAGGTATGTAAAGTGTTCATAGCATCAGATTATGGCAGGAATATAAAAGGGATAGTCTTGTCTACAAGGTTTCAGGAGGATTCCTGAGCTGAGAGATGTCTGGTCAAGTGATTGTTGGCAAAAAATGGTAGAGATTGTGACAATATCAGGGAGCACGTGGCAGCAATTTCAAGTACTGGAAAAAGTGGAGAAAAATTGCTGTGGACATAATGATAGTGAATGAGAGTGAGAAAAGTTAACACACAAAAATGTTCAGGACTTCAGGGCTGTGCCAGCCATGTTTCCTAGTTGAGAGCTTAGCATTTTCTAATCCCCATTTACTGTAGGTGGCACAGCATTATTATACAGCTTTCTGGATGGTAGTTTTACCAGTGTGGTTTGCATAACTGTGGTACTGGGTGTGAGAAGCATGGGCCACATGTTTATGGGGAGATGGGCTGTTCTGGTTATGACAACTCAGCTAGGAGAGATGCCCTAGCAAACCTCTGAGTAAACACAGAGACCTACACCTGTTTAGAAATAAAAACAATGATAATATCAGAATCATGTTTGGAAAATGCAACAATCCACCTTGGCCCTGGAAATAATTACAATTGATTGTGTTACAAAAATGGTTATGAATGTGACGGACCTTATAGAACACAGGGGGGAGCCATTGGGACTGTCTGGAGTTGGATGTGTCATACTGTTAAGGTGGTGGGGACAGAAGTGTAGCTGTGTCTGGGAAAGCTTGGAGGCATTTCTTCCTGTGGAAGTTCTTTACAAGTAAAAGTGCTTGAAAATTTCAACAACATAGTAGTCTATAAAGGGGAATTGTTCTTGGAGATAACATTGTAGAATGTCTCCCTGTTTTTGTTTTGGCTTATTTGCAAAAGAGCTTTTTTTCCTTGGAGCATGAAGAAGGCATCACTATTTTACCACTCCACATTGTATTCTGGAGTATCTGATTCGTTGAAGTCAGTGTGAAACTTGTCTTAAATAAAAGTCTATTTCAAAACCAAATTTGCAATACATTCTAGATATCATTTAGAGTCTTTCATCTGTGGATTTAAAAAGTCACTGCAAGCTAGGCATGCTGGTACACACATGTCATCTCAGCTACTCGGGAGTCTGAGGGAGGATGATTGCAAGTTGGAAGCCAGCCTCAGGAACTCAGCAACTGTTTGGGGTGTAGCTCAGTGGCACGCGTTTGTACTAGGCTCCAGATTCAATCTCTAGTACTGTGAAATAAAACAAAACAAATTACTATTTGCATCAAAATGGTTTGATGTGAAAATTTTTGAAAACAAAGGAGATGTATTTTTGTTACTTTCTTCAACATCTTAACATTTTTTGGTTATTTCTGGGTATGTTTAAAAATGCTGAAGTGTTTATAAGATTTACAGCAGGTAAATCTTATCAAAATAAAATACAGGTGGCTATAAAGTCTGTACTGTGAATATCTTTATAATGGATCAACCCCCCTGGATTACTTCTTCTGGATAAAGTTCTGTGTTTCTGCCATGAAAATTGGACACACAAATCATCAAGGTGACGTGACAGAAGCATATATAGTGACTAGTGGGAATGTTGCTTTAAGGCAAACTGTTCATTGCTGTTTTGTACAACTTATTGAACTATGAATTGCTACTGAGGGACAGTACATTCAGCATGTCATAGTAATTAACTATTATTATGAACATTTGTCTGTTCTCACACTTTACAACCACCTCTAAAGATTGAGGAGTGAACACTTAATTTAACCATGTTAAAAATCAATTTGCAAAGGATACACTATTCTTTGTGAAATATTTTCTGTATACAATCTTCATAATTTGTTTCCTGTCACTTGATAACCTAAACTTACCCTGTATAAGTTCCAGTATAAAAAACCAAATAGTCCAATAGAGAGTATTAGAGAACATCCCTGATCATATTGCTTCATTTTATGATTTGATGACATTATAAGGGAATATAGTAGAAAAATTAAGAGGTACACATTTGTAATTATGAAGAAGGGGTCTTCTTGTTGAAACAAATAGACTTAAGGAGCCCTTGTGTCTGCCCCACTTCTTTTAATGAAAAGACTGTGATGCTTTTATCATGATGGATAATCTGAGGGACCCAACCAGTGATGCATGCTTGACAGATGTCTTTAAAATAAATGAGACAAGAACAATGGGTTGCTTGTGAGTGATAAGAAATGTGTACTCCTAACAATTGCATCATTTGCAAAGTACTGAGGTACAATAAATGAGACTTCATTGTGGATTATTATATAAATGTGATTAAATGTACAGTTTTCTCAATTCAAATGTTTCAATGTTCCTTACTAGTTGTTTCATTAGTCTTTGTGTGTATCTCAAACATGGATTAAGTGATATATTTTGAAGGATTTGAAACTGTTTGAAGTAATGTGTCCTTTTTTAGCCCTGTAATGAATATATGCCTGAGTCTTACAAAATGTGCATTTCTTAGAATTCTTTTTAAAATGAAATCTTCTACTTAGTCCATTGGTTTAAGCTATGTTCACCGAACATTAACCCTTCATGTTTTAGAAATGAGTAATATTATTTGACAGCTGGGTGAGGTGGCATATGCCTGTAATCCCAGCAGCTCAGGAGACTGAGGCAGGAGGATCATGAGTTCAAAGCCAGCCTCAGCAAAAGCGGGGCACTAAGCAACTCAGTGAGACACTATCTCCAAATAAACTACAAAACAGGGCTGGAGATGTGACTTAGTTATCAAGTACCCCTGAATTCAATCCCAAGTACCAAAATATATATATATAATCTTCCCAGAGGATAAAATAAGAATATTGCCAGAAATCTCATTTGTAAAATATCTTTCCATGACTCTTAGCTTGTTTCATTTGAAAATAAAGGCAGTTCTCCAAATTTCATATTACCTGCTATGTGCAAATAATGTGCTAGTTGGACAGTCCCTTGGGAGGTGGTTGTGAGTCCAGATCCCTCTTTGCTGGTTTATTTCATTCCTAGAATTCATTTGCTACAAGTCTTTATTGTGTTTCCAAAGTGGTCAATTATCTTGAATTTAGTTCTTGTCTCCAGTGAAATAAAATATGACATTGATACATTTTACTTCCCAATACTAAAGCTGAGCTGAGCGCAGTGGTGCAAGCCTGTAATCCCAGCACTTTGGGAGGCTGAGACAGGAGAATCACAAGTTCAAAGCCAGCCTCAGCAATGGCGAGGCTCTGTCTCCACATAAAACACAAAATAGGGCTGGGGATGTGGCTCAGTGGTCGAGTGCCCCTGAGTTCAGTCTCCAGTACCAAAAAAACAAAAATACTAAAGCTGGACAAACAAGACGATTTCTCTCACTGAAGGCCAGCAGCATTTTATTCATGTTTAAAATTTGTGATTATCTAAACTGTGGGTCAGAGGTGAGGCTGTTGAAAACCTGTAGAGGAAGGAATTTTACATGTCTGTATTTGGAATTTTGTTCTTCTATTCAGAGGCAATGGCATTACAAAGGAACAGAAGTTTCCAAGGATTTTCCCAAGCAGAGAATACCATTTGGGAGGCCATATTGACAGTATCTTAGTGTCTTGGGATTCTGGGGGCAGGACAAGGCTGGTGGTGTCCCTCTTGTGCTTGCAGTTGGTGAAGTGGCTTCAGATCCACTAGGAAGGAGGAATGGAGGTGGGATCTCTGTGGGAAGTCTCTGTGAAAGTTCTCCATGTGTCATGTTTCTTTGGGAACTCTGTATTGGGTTTCTTAAAACTGTGTGAGGTCTCTGTGAAGCTAGGTGTAGAGGATTCTCCACAAGAATCTTTTGTAAGGTTTCTATTGTGGTGAGATATCTTCATGTATCGTCTATGTAGATTTTCTATGTAGGAGGAGGTCCCTGTGGGAGACTGTGAGGCCTTTGTAAGTTTGGGAGGCACTATAGGAGGTGCCCGTGACAGATCTCTGTAAGGACTCTCTGGGCCAGGTGGAGGTCTTTGTGTTTTGTCTCTGGGTGAGTTCTGTGTGGGAGAACTCTGTGGAAAACCTGTAAAATCTCTGTGGCAGGTTCTCTGGGTCTATGGGGGCAACATGAGGTCCTGTGGGAATTACTGTGTAATGTCTCCCTGAGTTATTCTGCCATCATCTGGTGACTATGTGTGTTTTCTGTGGGAGGTCACTCTAGGGTGCCTCTGCACAAGTTTCTATGTGAGGTCTCTCTATGCCTGTTTTATGTTGGAGATTGCTTTGGGAGAAGTCTCTGAAGGTGATCTTTGTGAGGTCTCGGAAATCTCTGTGGTTTCGATGTTGTACTGAGAGTCCCCTGTCATGTCTCTACTGTTTCTTGCATGATCATCTTTCAGGGGTCTCTGTGAGTTCTCTGTGAGAATCTTTGAGCTTTTATAATGTTGGGGAGGCCGAGTGATGTCTCTGTGAGGGCGCTGTGTGAAGACTGTGTGGCACCGAGAAGTTGCTGGGGGGAGGTCTCTGCCTTAGGTCCATGAGAGGTCTATGAAATCTCTCTTAGTGCGAGTCTCTGTTGGAGGTCTGTGTGGAGGTCTCTGGGAGATCTATGTGAGGATCTGTTCCCTTTTGGGGGGATACGGGGTACCAGGGATTGAACTCAGGGGCACTCAACCTCTGAGCTGCATCCCTAGCCCTATTTTCTATTTCAGTCTCACTGAGATGCTTAGCACCTCGCTGTTGCTAAGGCTGGCTTTGAACTTAAAATCCTCCTACTTCAGCCTTCTGAACCTCTGGAATTACAGGTGAGCACCACCTTGCCTGGCTGTTCCCTTATTTTTAAGGGAAATCCTTGTAAGATGTTTTCTGTGTTACGTGTCGGAGCTCTCTGTGATGTTCACTGTTGGTCTTTGTTTCTGTCTGTGTACGAGTCTATGTGTGGGCCCTTGTGAGATCTCTGGGTGTCTATGGCTTAAGCAACAGACACTTATTTTTCATCTTGCTACAGGCTGGAAGTGCAAGATTAGAAGGCCAGCTTGGCTGGGTTCTGGTGACTCACATCCTGAATTGTAGATGCAGCCTTTTCCTTGTATCTTCACACAGTGAAGAGAGAGGGGAAGCAATTTCCCTTGTTCACGAGGACTAAGCTCATTCTTGAGAGCTCCACTTTCATGACTGGACTCCTTCCCAAAGGCCCCAACATCCTAACACCATCACATTAGGGATTAAGTCTTCAATATTTAAAGTTGGGGTCAAGACATTTAATCCATAGCTCCCCAACTACTAGGAATGGAAGTGGATAATCCCATAGACAAAGGGCTGAGGAATGGGTAACACTCAAAATTCTGAAGATTCATATTTCGATTTGTACTTGGTTCAGCTTCTCATGACCAGTGTCTTGGAAACAAGGCTGGAAGGCAAGACTTGGACAATGACTGGAGTGACTGACATGCACTACACACACCCAGCACCAAAGAGCAGCACACAGGCAGATGGCGCTAGCAACAGGCTTTGAAGTGAAATTGTTTTGCGATTACAGAAAGCACCTCTCCTGGACACACAGTATGTGTCCAAGAGTTTTCCTCTGTTTTTTATTAGATACTCCTCAATTTGTTAACTGTTGATTTTTTTAATTGGTACACATAATAGTGGGTTTCATTGTGGTGTGTGTGTATATATGCACATTACATAATTTGATAAATTTAAATCCTCAGTACCTCCTTGCCCTCCCTTCCTCCCTTCCCCTCATTCCCTTCCTCTATCTTACTACTCTCGTGAGATCTCTTTTTTTTCTGGCTAAATTCCCCATTTGAGAGTAAACATGATTCTTTCTGAATCTACCTTATTTTTCTAACACAGTTCTCTCCAGTTCCGTTCATTTCCCTCAAATGACATATTTTTGTGATTCTTAATGGCTGAATGAAACTCCATTGTGTCTATATATCAATTATCTTTATTCATTCATCCATTGACTGATACCTATGCTTGTTCCATAACTTGGTAATTCATATAGTAATTCACAATTCACTCTTCTGAGCATGGACAGTCATGGGTCACTATTCTATGCTGACTCTAATTCTTTTGGATAAATATTGAGGAGTAAATGGTAGCAGCTATACTAATTTATACTCCTACAAAGAGTTTATAAGGATTCTTTCCTCCTCCCATTCTGCCAGCATATTTAAAATATAATTTTTGGCCATTTATAGTTCTTTTGAGAAATGTCTGTTTAACATTTTTGCTCATTTATTGAATGGGTTTTTTGATATTGAGTTTTTTGAGTTCTTTATATAGTCTAGCTATTAATCCTCTGCCAGAAGAGTAGCTGGCAAAGATTTCTCTCCCATTCTGTAGATTCTGTCCTTGTGCTATGAGTTGTTTCCTTTGCTGTGAATGAAGAAGCTTTGTACGTTGATGCCATCTAACTTATTTCTCTTACTTACTGAGTTGTCGAAGCCCTATTGAAGAAGTCATTGCCTACACCTATATGTTGGAGCTTTTCCTTTTTTCTCTTCTATCAGATGCAGAGTTTCCAGTCTTATTCCTAAGTCTTTGGTCCAATTGTGTTGACCTTTGTAGAATGAGAGGTATCTATTTTTAATCTTCTATGGATATCCAGTTTTCCCAGCATCCCTTGTTAAAGAGGATGTTTCCAATGTAACTTTTTGGCACCTTTGTCAATCATAGTCCTGCAGTTGTGTGAGTTTGTTTCTGTGTCTTCTATTATGTTCCACTGATCTACGTGTCTATATTTATGCCAGTACCAAGCTGATTTCATTACTATGATGCTATAGTATAATTTAAAGTCAGGCATTGTGATAACTCCAGCTTTAATCTTTTTGTTCAGATTTGCTTTCACTATCCAGGGTCTTCTGTTCTTCTGTACAAACCTAAGGATTTTTTTTTTTTTTTTTGGTTTTGAGAAGAATATCATTGGTATTTCATGGGAATTGCATTGGATCTGTGGATTGATTTTGGTAGCATGGCCATTTTAACAATATTAAATCTCCCTAACCATGAACATGGGAGGTCTTTCCATCTCTTGATGTCTTCTTCAATTTGATTTATTTTTTCATTGTTTTGTAAATTTTTTTATAGAAATCTTTACCCTTTTTGGCTAAATTTGTTGCTATTTTATTTTCTTGGAAGCTGTTTTTTTTTTTAATTTTTTTTTTAGTTGTAGATGGACACAATATCTTTATTTATTTATTTTTATGTGGTGCTAGGATCGAACCCAGTGCCTCACGCATGCAAGGCAAGCGCTCTACCACTGAGCTACAATCTCAGCCCCGGAAGCTGTTGTTAATGAACATTTTTTCCTGATTTCTTTCTCAGCAGATCCATCACTAGTGTATAGGGAAGCAATTGATTTCTATATGTTGATTTTGTATCCTGTTACTTTACTGAATTTGCTTATCAGCTTTAGATGTTTACTGGTGGAACTTTTTGGATCTTGTAAGTTTAGGATAATATCATCTGCAAACAGAGGTAATTTGACTTTTTTCTTTTCTATTTGAATCCCTTTTATTTTCCTTTCTTGACTAATTGCTGTGGCTAAAGTTTCAAGGACTATAATTGAACGGGAGTTGTGAGAGTGGACATCCTTGACTTGTGCCTGATTTTAGAGGAAATCCTTTCAGGTTTTTCCTATTCAGTACAATGTTGGCATTGGGTCTTTATATATGTCCTTGATTATGTTAAGGCAAGTTCTGCACACCATCAGCAGCAGGACCATCAACAGCTGTGGCCACGAAAGCCAGCAGTGTCAGCTTGAGGTTGTGCCACATTTTAGAAGAAGAGTGGTCGCCTCAAGGCAGCAGGCGTGGTGGGGTGCTGGAGAGCACCGGCAGCACCCCCAGGGGGAGGAGCAGTGCACGGGCCCTGGTGTGGCCATAGGTCAACCCTTTTTCTCGCCTGGGTAGACAAGGTGCAGGAGAGAGCTGGGCCACCAGGCGCCACTACTCCTCATGGCACTGGGGAGCCCAGGACCTTGGCTCCCGGAGACCCCTGTGGTGGTCATATGCGCTTCCATGGTGGACACAGCATGTCTGAGGAGACAGGTAAACATGGGGTCATGTGGTGGCCACAAGGGTCTGGTTGCTGCCCATCCAAGGATCCCATGATCCCCAGGAACACCAGATGTCAAAGTCTCCCAGTGTCTGCCACAGCAGTTTCTCAGCCTCTGATATGTTTTATTTCTATTCTTGTTTGAGTCTTAGAATGTTTGAGTTTCTTCTCTGAATGCTTTGATCCATTCATCATTAAAATGTGTATTATTCAATCTGCATGTCTTTGTATAGTTTTGGGGGTTTTCTTCTTGCTCTTGATTTTTAATTTCATTTCATTATCTTTGGAATAGGATACATGGAATTATTTTAACTTTTTTGTATTTGCTAACACTTGCTTTGTTGCCTAAAATGTCATCTATTTTGGCGAAAGCTGAAAAGAAAGTGTATTCAGCGGTCATTGAATGAAATATTCTTTAATGTCTCTTAAATCCATTTACAGTATGATTTAACTCTGCAGTATCTGTTGATTTTTTTTTGTCTGGATGACCTATCTATTAGTGAGAAAGATACATGGGTATCGCCTGGTATTATTATATTGGTGCCTATAGGAACCTTTATGTTGCATAAAGTTTTATGTCATTAGGTGTACCAGTATTTGGGGCATAAATGTTTACTATCTTCATATGTTCTTGTTTGATTGTTCCCTTTATAAGTATGTGGTGACCTTCTTTTCCCTCTAATTTTGCTTGAAATCTGCTTTGTTGGGTATAAATATGTATTCCTACTTGCTTTCAGGTTTCTTTTACATGAAACGTCACTTTTTATTCTTTTACTTTTAGCCTGTGAATATCTTTGATCATAGATGTGTTTCTTGTTGAGAACAATAATTAAGTCTTGCTCTTTTAGTCCACTCTTAATGATCTGTGTCTGTTATTTGGAGAAATGAGATCGTTTGTATTCAGTGTTATTATAGGGAGGAATGTGTTACTTCTTGTCATTTTGATTTACATTTACTGTTTGCTTCTATCCTAATTGATACATGTTCATCCACACTGCTAATGTAATTTATTCTTATCCAAGATCTCTTTGTTGTTTTCAATCTTCTTCTATGTGTAGAATTCTTTTAAGTATCTTCTGCAATTCTAGCACAATAGTAACAAATTCCTTTCATTTATGCTCACCTTGTTAGGTTTTTATTACCTCTTCAATTCTGATACTACAGTTCTGATGGTTTATTGGATACAACGATCTTGGTGATCTTTCAGAACTTGAAATATGTTGTTCTCAAGCCCTGCTGGACATAAGGGTTTCTGTAGAGAAATTGGATATTAATCTGTTTGTTTTTTCTATAAATATGACCTGGCTTTTAAAGTTCTACTTGCTTTTAAAATCCTTTCTGTGATGTGAAATTTTGACATTGTAATTGGGTGTGAAGGTCTTTTCTGGTCTGATCTACTGAGGTCCTAAATGCTTTCAGTATCAGGAGGTTCATCTCATTCCCAGGGCTTCAGGCATTTTTCTGCTATTGTATTACTGCCATGATCCTGCATCTCTGATCCTTCTTTAATGTCTGTGAACATTATGTTTGGTCCATTAATATTGTCTCTGAGTTCTTGTACATTACTATTGTAGTTTCATCTTATTTTTTTTTCTTTAATACTGTCTGAATATTCAAGGATGTCCACCTTATCTTCAAGCTCTAAAGTTCTATCTTCTACTTAATCTAATGTATTAGAAACACATTCAATTCAATTTTTGATTTGATTGATTTTCTGTGTCATTTCCAAGATTTGTTTAGTTCTTTTTCAGTATCTCTATCTTTTCATTGAATTTATCATTTATATCTTCTACTGATTTCTTTAATACATTCAGTTATTTTTTTTGTGTCAACATAGAATTCATTAATTTTTAAATAATCATTTTTTTAAATGTTTTTATCCAGTATATCATCATATTTGATATTTTTGGAGTCTCGGTGAATTACAGACCTTAGGAGGTATCATTACATTGTTTTATTCATATCACTTGTATTCTTATGTTGAGATTTGCATATCTGTTGGGATGAGTTTCTCTTCTACTTTTATATGAGGGTATTCTTATGGCACAGTCTTCTCTTGGCAAAGTGTTCAGGAATATCAGTTGTGAATTGTTGAATATATTTCCAAGTGGGATTTATAGAATTTACTCTGCTAATTTTTATGGTGATGATTAGTGATCAAAGCAACCATTCGAAGTTGTGTAGTATGTCAGAGTTTGAAGATTCCATTTTCTCTGTAGATTTCACAGGATCTTTCTAGTAGATCAGACAATTGTGTTGCATCTGTCAGGGTATACACATACCCTCTGTGATTGCTCTTCTTGACTTGGCAACTCTGTATATTCTAAGAGTGTATGAGAGTAACCTCAATTGAGGTCTTTGTGTTATTTCTCTCTACTGTTGGTATAGGAGCAGATGTCCATGGGTGAGTGGAGCCTTCTCCCTAGCTGTTTCTACTTGGGCCATGGTTGTCAGTTTGGGGTCCCCTCCCATTCTTTGTGTTAAAGTATTGCTAAAGTTTGAGCATAGTTATGTGTAGAACAGGTGCACAGTCTCTTAGGATTGAGGAGCAGAAAATATGCTCCTCCAATTTGAAGTGTCACATTCAATACCCAGCAACTACAGTAAAGGGGAAATAAACAACAGTAACAATAACAGTGAGCAATCTGCTGCATTCAAATAAATACTAGGTGTAAATTTTGACAGCTACTATATTAATAATCACAAAATGAGAAATGATGGTATCATAAATTGAAACAGCAACAACAAACAGCATTAAAGTAAACACTAATGTCAGCTATAACATCCACAGTATTAATAACTACAAAAACATGAATGATGGGAATGAGAATTATATAAACTAAATAGTTTTAAAAGATGGCCAAAACAAAAAACAAAAACAAAAACAAAAAAACCCTAATTCATTACGAAGGAAGAAAATGGGAAGGGAAGGCAAAAGAAAGGTTAGAATATGCCAAAGGTGAAAAAGGTAAAGTAGAAGAGAGGTAGAAAGTGAAGGCCATAATGAAGGGAGGGGGAGGATAACAAAAGTTTTAAAATGAAACAAAATGCATTGACAGATTGATAAAGAGAGAACCAGGGAATTTAACTGTTAGAGGGAGAATCTGAGAAAATTAACCAAAAAGAAAAATGAAAAAAACACTAACCCTCAAAAAACAAAATAGTAAAAGGATAATAAAAAGAGAAAAATGATAAGAAAAGACAAACATCTCTTTATATATGTATAACATAAACCAATCAACATATACAACAAAAGCAAAAACAAAAAATATTTAATGAAAAAGGAAAGAATTGTCTCTACTGAGATGGTCAAACTATGAACAAAGACAGATATTTACTACGTATATCAGACTGTCCTTTTTTCCATTTTTTTTCTTGAACTATGTACCCATTAGAGGGAGCAAGTGTTGGGGGTGATTCATATCTTACTCTTGTGTTGCTCAATAGCCTGCCGGGTGGAGAGGCCTAGGTTCAAAGCTGGTTTAAATGGCTCTCAGCTTCCCTACATACCCGTACAAGGTAGGATGGAATGGAAAGTACTGTCTGCTGGAGTTTGGTTGGGACAGACAAGATTGATGCATCCCCAGGTTGAGGATGACATGGAGTTCTAAATGGCAATCTCTGGTGGCTGAGGTCTAACTCCGTGTGTAACTTTGTTGGGTGGAGTCTACTGCATAGGTCAACACACCTGTAGGGCCTGGCAGATGCTCATCTCTGCTGGACATCTGGATCTCAGATGACTCCTGAGAGTTCTACCTGTAGGGCAGAGTAACTGACTACCCTAGGTGAAGGGGGCACAGCAGGTCTCGTGCACCCCACCGTCAACTATGCCCTTCTAAAGCTCAGTCCTCAAATGCAATCATGCCCACCTGTTTGGCTTCTAAACCATCCTCAGCTGATTGTGCAAGCCACCAGAATCAAAGGGAAAGCAAGTTGCACTTTTTTCCAAATCTCAGACCTCAGTCCCCTTCAATGCAATCTTCTTTGTGCCTGTTTCAGTGGCTTTCTGCCAGGTGCACCTTTGGCCACATGAGAAGAGTTGGCCAGGACAGTCTGGCAATATTTGCTTTGATCTCCCTGGTTCCTGCAGCAGCACTAAGCAGTGGATCAACAAATTTGGTACACATGTTGATAAGGCTACCCTGGCTACATGTGGGGAATGGGTGGCATCAAGGGTGAATGCTCATGTCTCCGGTTGAGGTCAAGAAGAGGTCACTTGGATTTGGATGATGCCAGAGGAAGAATACTTACATGGCTGGATTGGAAGCAGCCATAGAAGAGGACCAGAATGACTGGCTATTGGGAGACAAAGATTTCAGGGATTCCACTGGGTCTGCCTTGGACAACTCACCTAAGGAACCAGGTGTGGGATCATGGGTTGGATTTCACAGCTGGTGTGTTTATGGTGTATTTGAGGATTCATAATGAGGTTGAAAATTTATCAATAATTCAAAGTTGGGACTGGGGCTGCAATTTTCATTCTCTTCATAGGTGTTAACAGAAGCCACTGGCATGAGAAGAAGGATTATTAGATTTTAAAGTGAAATCTGTATCCACTTCCAGATGATGATTTTGGGGAAGATCTTGAAGTATAAGTGAATTTATAACTGTATGGCAGTATTAGAGATGAATATTAACATTCATGCCAAACACAAAATTACAATTTAACATTTATCCTAAACATGAAGTTCCATTTCAATAATTGTCTAAGTGATTTGGCCTTCTGGCATATTCTGATTAGTTATATAATTATATACAATTAGTTATATATCCCACATAGCTTCTCTGAACCAGAGTGAATTTGCAGATAACTGTCTTTGTTTCCTTTCAATAAAAAGTAACACTACATGAAACCAACTCTTATTCCAGAAGAAAACCCCTGTAGGTTTTTTCCCCAATATCCTTTGATGTATCTTTCCTTAGGGCTGTTGTCTTCATCTTGGGCTGGTTTGTGACAACCATTGGTTTTTAAACTTCATGTCAAGTTTGACTGCTGGCTCTTCCCACACTGATTGAATATGTGAACTTTCACTTAAGTGCTCAATCAGAATATAATAAATATGTTTAATCATCCCAAAGTAATATTTTGGATTATTTAATAACCAGGAAATTCAATCTAAATTATATGTGATGAAACTTTTTATTCATAAGGTGTATGATATTTTTAACATTCAATAATATCAACATTTTCCCTGGTTCATACAGAGACTATTATACATTGTCCCTTTGGAGGTCAATCAAGGAATGTTTATTAAAAGCATAAATGTGCATATTTTACTCTCTAGAAATTACATTTCTAAATAACTAATCTAAAAAAATTAATTTTTTCTCAAGTCAGACATATTTATGTTTATATACCTTCTATTATTGCAACAAATGGAATTTTCAATTTAATGCCTAGAAAGTATTGCAAGAAATGTTCTCTTAAATAATCATGCTTCCTTGCCATATTAATGTTTGTACCACCAAATCCAGCCAGATGGCAAATACAGAAAACAAAGAATGTAGCAAGGAAGCATTAAGAAACAAAAAACAAAGTGACACAAGTACACCCAAACATTTAACATTCAGCATTGTGTGACAAACTTCTCTAATGAAAATCAAGAGTCTGAAGTGGATCTCTTAACATGCTACATGGCTTAAATTAAGGGGCTTAAGAAGTCTGCAGGGTACAGACAAGTGGAAAACCAGGCCTCCTATACCCTTCCATTTGCCTCTAAAATGAGCTTTGTTTGCCTGTTTCTACCATATACATGAGTTTTTCATCTTAAAATTGACACCAAAACTGGTTAGATACTCAAATAAGTCCCAACAAAGCTAGGGAGTAAAGTCACTGATTTGGTCTTACTTTAATCAATTGAGGAGATGTCCTTAGCACAGAATTGCTTAGATGATTGTAGTATTCTTCCCCCATGAAAGCGATAATCTAAACAAGCTTTCTTGGATGAGTTTAAATGTTATTTCAGTTTCTGATGTTGTGTTCTACTACATGGGACATCACAGCACTCAGCTTAGGTGTGGCACATAGTGGCTGATCAATACATTTCTATGTTAAATGGGCTAGAAAGAGCCTCTTAGAGGCCTAGAGAAGCACATATTTGCTCATATTAATACTTTTTCTAAAAATTAAATAAAATTAGGGGAGTAGATCCCTTTATAGGTCCATTGCCCACTTCTAAAAAGGATAGAATATGACATTAGCATGGATTTATTCTCACTTTATCCATGAGACTTGTGAAAACACAATCTATGTTCCATACTCTCCAAAAAAGGACAAATGTCATTATGATCAAATAGAATGTGACTAAAACGACAATCTCATAATTGACCATACATTTAGAAACACCTGTAACAAGTGAGCGGAGATATAACTGAGGTCACTAGAGTCAGGTGGGTTAGTCTGGGTCAAGTTTGTCCATTGAACTGCACTTCAAAGGAAGTTTTCTGGGATTGAACATAAGCATCAACTAAGAAAGAAGACTGGGAAATTTGTCCCCAAACAAATCCAAACAGATGACTGCAAGGAAAATTCAGGTATCAGTCCATTTTTCTTATATATCAAAATCAGAATGGCCAAATGTGTTGATATACTAAAATAGCTTTTACCAATCTGATCATCAATTTCTCATGTCCTAGTGAAATCTCTAAGTCCTTGTCAATTTGCTTAGCCCTTTGAAGATGCAGGGGGCTGATTAGTTTCTGATTATGATTCTCTTTAATATCTTACTGTGTTCATTATTTCATTATTGCTATTTGTTTTTCTACCCCCATGATGACTTTTACTTTGGTTTGTATTCTGGATACTGTGCACAGTCTAACAGGTGAGGAGAATTAAAGAGAGTGTAGTTTTAATTATCATAACCAAAGTTACATGACCGTAAGGCATTGTTTACAATGGAACCTTTCCACATATAAGGGATTTCTAACAAAGGTCATGTCACTGAATGGCTCTTTCAAAACAGTCTCGGCTTTCTTCATTCTACACATGTCAACATGGTGGCATTACAGTGTGATGGTCTTATAGTAATGTTTAACTTTCTTCTGCTATGCTTTTTAATGACAAACTTGCATTTAAGGCAGCAGACTGCATGGCATCAGATTGCATGTTTTCCTACTATCAAACTGCTTTATATGAAGCCTCCCAGAATTTGAATATAAAGTCTTAATTAGCAAGTATTTTACCAACACTAAAGTATCTGTATGCTTTACAGATTTATAAATGGAAAAATAGTTATAATACTAAAAAGAATATAAAGTTGGTAATTCAGATAGCCCATGGCATATTCTTGAAAGGAGAATCTTTTGAAACTTCATGCAGGTTTCTAATTCTCAGTCCCTGCCACCAGCTCTTGTCTACTAATGAGTCAGTGAGAACATACTAAGTCCCAATGTAATTCTTCATTTGTGATGGCTAAATCTGAGAAAGCAAGTTAAATGATTTTTCCATCTTCCTTGAGTCTTTTCCTGGCATCCAGCTTTACCTGGACAGATTTCTCTGGCCACTCTATGTTGCCAGGGATCACACTGTGAAATGACACCTGCTGGTTATGACTGGTGGTATAGACGATATGTGGTGGATCAAAGAGTATGCTCTTTAAACAATAATCTCTGTTTAAGATTGATTTGAGCATCAAAATCTAGTCTTCTTTCTAGGCTTGCTCCTAACACATGGTCCTTCATTGTGCAAGTGACAGCTGAAGACAAAGCTTTCACACAATAACTTGATTATTGATTAAACAGCTCTGTCCTGGAGAGAAGCCCTACTCCCTCCATTAGAGTATAATGGCAGAAAAGCTATTTCAGATCTAACAAGCTTAAGTGGCAGATGACTATTACTTTGCCTGTTAGCTATGAATCTTTTCAATAACAGCAGTGTAGCAATTTCTTTGGGTGTCCATAGCAAAGTACCACAAACTGGGGACTTATGCCACAGAAATTGTTTTCTTAATTTCTCCTTTTTATAGGGACATAGTCATATTGGATTGGGGTCTACTCAATTGTCTTCATTTTAACTTGAACATCTCCAAAATCTCTGTTTCTTTATGAGGTCATATATGTTGGTACTGCGTTAAGACATCAGGATCTTTTGCGGGGGATACACTTCAATCCATAACAAGTCACATATTACTGTAATCTTTAAATGTTGTCAAATATTATAAAGCCCTTTCTTGCTGGTTATTCTAATGACTAAGTAACTAATTGTTCTAATTGATCTTGCAGATTTTGTCAGTATGAATCTTTTTTCTTCCCCATATTTTTTCTTTTTTTTTCTTTTTAGTTCTCATCAGTGACTTTGCTGAGAAATAATTCCCCATTTCTGTTCTTAATCTTCTTGGTCTCTGTAACGTATACTTCTACTTCTTTTAACTTTGCATTTTCATAAGCTTTCAATGTTTCCATATTAGATACTACTTCTCAGTCTTGGGAGTTTATGTTGTTGCTTTTTATCTTTTTTATCTCATAAATCTTCTTAACCATTATCTGAGCTTGGCAACACTCTAAACACAGAAATGTGCTTTAAATAGGGAATGCTGAGTAAAGTTTTGTACTAAAGAGAGAGACCACTTGTCACTGAGAGTCATTCAGCACCTTCTTTCTTAATATCTCCTGTCGTGATATTGGTTAAATGGGAAGCATTTGAAACTGTCAGACCATCAACACAGATATATACATATGACATTCACAACTCTGTACTATTTGGCTCTTTTCTGGATGTCACCTTTCAGTAGCATCCTGTGTCCATGCCACCCTGGCTCCCTGGATCTCTGGCAATGATTCACCTTCACCCAATGGGAGACACTTCTGGGGAGAGGTGGGCTGGAGGGGAAAGAGGCCAGAGTGCTCATTCCCTGACACCTGTGGTCTTCCTTGGAGACAGCCCTGGCAGGGGTTGAGTCTGAGCCCACTGCTGAGGTGGCAGCAGTTCTTCCATGACAGTCTCAGGCCAAGGTCCAGGAGCATGTCTCTCCCTGTCACTCACACCTGGATGTGCAGCCTCCATTTAGGTGTTGTTGGTCCATCAATGGACTACTCATCTTTGTCCACACCTCTGTGAGATATCCCTGCCTCAAAAGCCCTTCATCAATCCCTCTGTGTGTGCCATATATTTCAAGGTGAAGGGATTCTGACTGAAAATTTGAATATAGTCCTCTTTCTTTTCCTATGAACCTTGGCAGGACAACAAACAGTCTCTAAGAAGCACTTGTCTTTCAGCCAATTGTGAAAATGGCCCATGAAAGACCATTTCCATTCAGAACATAGTTCTTCATGGGTCATTCTACACTTTTCTAGAGTGTTCAAGTTACGTGAAGATAAAGATGTTTTCTTTAGTTCAGTTAGAGCACCAGCATTTATTGAGGACCCTAAAAGGAGGGACACTGAGCCCTATTGTAAGATTGTAAAGGAAAACATTATGTGGGCCTAGCCTCAAGGATGCCTTATCTATTCTGGGGCCAGACATTTATTCATACATAAACATCACCTATGTCAGAGTGCTCTGGCGTGTCTGATTCCATCTCTACTCATAGGATGGTGTTCCATGGCTCAAACTAGTGTGGCTGTGTGGATCATTACAATATTGAAATACTTCCATACTGGTTGGTGAAGAGCCCTGCTGCCAGCCTGTTCCTGAGTCATCTCTGACACTATCTATACCTCCCTGTTTTCTTGGAAGCTGAAGCCCTCTGGGTCAATTCCAGTTCCATGGACAGGGCATCCATCCATTCTTATTGGCTACAGTCTGTGCTATTTTTGTAGTTGTTTTTTTGTTTTTTTTTTGTGGGGTGGGGGTACCAGGAATTGAACTCAGGGGGCACTCAACCACTGAGCCACATCCCCAGCCCTGTTTTTTTTTGTATGTTATTTAGAGACAGGGTCTCACTGAGTTCCTTAGTGCCTCACTTTTGCTGAGGCTGGCTGTGAACTCACCATCCTCCTGTCTCAATCTCCCAATATGCTGGGATTATAAGTGTGCTCTACCGCGCCCGGCTGTGGTTAAGTTTTTGAATATCATCCGGTGTCTCCTGTTATTATTTAAACTTTTGATATTTTGGAGTTCATCGTAAGAGTTTTTTCATTAATTTAGATTTTGGAAAATTGTACATTCATTATCTTGACTACTACTTTTTGGTATCCCTTAAGTTTTCCACCCCATCTTCATTTTCTTCACTCTGGAACTGGCCCATCTGTACCTATTCTGGCATTCAGTTTTCAAATTGTCAGAGCTGTTATGTCATCAAAAACATTAAAATAATGAGAATAGTGTCAAGTGCTGCTGGACAGTGATAGACTCATGTGAGGGCCCTGTCTTCCAGGGACGTAGGGCCAAAGGTTGCCATGAAGGAAAGCAGAGTCCACCTTCTCTTCCTCTCTGGAGAAAGGGGTATGTAGTAGTCACCTTGGACTGCCATAACAAAGTGCCATGACAAAGTTGATTGAATGATATAAATTATTGACTTACAGTTCTGGAGGTTTTAAGGCTGAGATACAGATGTCATTAGGATGTATTCTTCTGAGAATTCTTTCCCTGCATTATGTATGCCATCTTCTCTCCATGTACCCACCTGGTCTTCCCTCTTGTGTGCCTTTGTCCTAATCTCCCCTTTTTCATATGTGCATATAGTAATTAATTAATTTATTATTGTCACATATTAGTTGTATAAATTCATGGGTTTCTTTGTGTCATTTCCATGCATGCATGTATCATGCATTGACCTTCTTTCTACCCTTGCTCACTCTCCCCTATACCTGCTACCTGCTTCCTGGTCTGAAGTGATCCTTCTTTCTGGATATCTTTTTTGGTTTTTAATTTCCACATATGAGAGAAAACAGTCAATACTTGCCTTGCTGTATCTGAATTCTTTCATTTAACAAGATTCACTTCTATCTGTTTTCCTGCAAATGTGAGGATTTCATTTTTTTGACTGAATAATATTCCATCATGTATATATACTATATTTGCTTTATTCACCCATCTGTTGACAGGAACCTCAGCTGAGTCCATATCCTACCTATTGTGAATAGTGTCACAATAAACATGGTCATTCAGGTGTCTATTTTATTTGATTTCATTTCCTTTGAATAAATACCCAGCAGTGGTATAAGATGGGTCATATGGTAGTTCTATTTTAATTTTCTGAGGAACATCAATATTATTTTCTATAGATGTTGTACTACTTTACATTCTTACCAACATTGTATACAGTTCCATTTACTCCACATCCTTACCCATGTTTGTTTGTTTGTTATTGTTTTTTTCTTTTTTTAATAATGATGATAATAACTGGAATAACCATCTTACCCAACTTAACCATCTTACCCAACTGGGTAAGATGTAATCTTATTTTATGTTTGATTTGCATTTCTGTAATGGCTAAAGATGTTGAACATTTTCACATATATTTATTGGCAATTTGCATTTCTTCTTTTGAGAAGTGTCAATTCAGATCATTTGTCCATTTTTATTATATTACTTGCTTTTTGGTTGTTAAGTTTTTCCTATATTCATCCTCTGTCAGATGAATAGCTGGTAAAGATTATCTCTCATTCTCTTTGTTTTTTCACTCTGCTAATTGTATTCATAGCTGTGCAAAAGTTTTTAATTCAATGCAATCCTACTTGTTCATTCTCATTCTGATTTCCTGAGCCTTTGGAATCCTAACTTGGAAATCAATGCTTTTGCCATGATTTTGAAGTGTTTCCTCTATGTTCTCTCTAGTAGTTTCAAAGGATTCATCTTACATTAACGTCTTTAATTCTGAGTTGATTTTTGTACAGGGTGAGAGTAATCTAGTTTCAATGTTCTATATGGGAATAGCCAGTTTTCTCAGCATCATTTGTTGAAGAAGGCTGTTCTTTCTCCAATATTTTGGCATCTTTGTTGATAATTGGTTGCGATATGTACTTATTTCTGAGTTCTCGGTCCTGTTCCATTAGTCTATCTGCCTCTTTTTATGCCAATAGCATACTATTTTTGTTACTATGACTTTCAAGTATAATTTGAACTCAGGTATTGTGGTGTGTCTAACATTGCTCTTTTTGCTCAAAATTGTTTTAGTTATTTTTGGTCTTTCTTGCTTATGTGTGAGTTTTAGAATTATTTTTTTCTAGTTCTATGAAGAATGTCATTGGTACTTTGTTGAGGATTGCAGTGAATTTTAGATTGCTTTGGGTAGTATGGCCATTTTAACAATTCTCTCTATTCATGAACATAATTGGTGTTTCCAATTTGTAGTGTGTTCTTCAATGTCTTTCTTTAGTATTTTGTAATTTGCATTGTAGAAGCCTTTCACATTCTTAGTTAGGTTTATCCTAGGTATTTCTTGTTCTTTTTCTTCTTCTTCTCCTCTTCCTCTTCTTTTTTCCCTCCTCCTTCTCCCTCTCCATCTTCATTTTTGTGAATGAGATTGCTTTCCTGATTACTTTCTCAGAGAATTCATTATTGGTGCATACAAAAGCAACTGATTTTTGCATGCTCATATTGAATCTTACTTCACTGAATTTATCAGTTCTAAAGTCTTTTGATGAATTTTTTTTCCAATTTTCTAGGTATTTAATCATATCATCAACAAACAGGGATAATTTGACTTCCTACCTTAATGTAAATAAACCATTCATTTTCTCTTGCCTAATTTCTGTGGCTAAAATTTCTGGTACTATGTTGAATATGAGTGTTAAGAGTGGGCATCTTTGTCTTGTTCCTGCTCTTATAGGATGTGCTTTCAGCGTTTCTCAGTTTAGTATGATATATATCCTTCACTATATTAAGACATGATCCCACTATGTGTAATTTATTCAGGGTTTTCATCATAAAGAGATGTTGAATTTTATCAAAGGATTTTTTGCATCAATTGTGATAATCATGTAGTTTCTATCCTTTATTTTATTTATGTGATTTATTACATTTATTGATTTGTGTTTGTTGAACCATTCTTGCATCCTTGGAATGAAACAAACTTGGTCATGGCATATTATCTTTGTAATGCACTATTAAATCTGAAAGCATTTTATCAAAGATTTTTATATCTATGTTTACCAGAGATATTGGTCTATAGCTGTCTTTTTCTGTTGTGTCCTTTACAGCTTTCGTTAGCAGGGTAATGCTGGCTTCATAGAATGAGTTTGACAGCTTTCCCTGTTTTATGAATTAGTTTGTGCAGCATCAGTGTTTGTTCTTTAAAAATTTGGTAAAATTCAGCAATGATTCTATTGGTACTAGGGTCATTCTTTTTTTTAATCTTCTTTCTTTTAATAAAACATTTTATTCCTTTTTCAGTCTTTTTTTTTTTTTTTTTTTTGGTATTGGAGATTGAACTCAGGGGCACTCGACCACTGAGCCACATCCCCAGTCCTATTTTGTGTTTTATGTAGAGACAGGGTCTCACTGAGTTGCTTAGCACCTCGCCGTTGCTGAGGCTGGCTTTGAACTCGCTATTCTCCTGTCTCAGCCTCCCTAAGTGCTGGGCTTACAGGCTTGCACCACCGTGCCCGGCTTCCTTTTACAATCTTAATATATGCCATTGATTTATTTAGGTACTTTGTTTCCTCTTGTTTAGATTTTGGTAAAATTTCATGTGTCCAGAAATGTTTCCATTTCTTCTAGATTTTCTACTTTATTAGGTATATTTTTTTCAAAAATTTTCCTAATAATCCTTTGAATTTCACTGTATCTGTTAAGACTCCTTTTTAATGTCTAATTTTATTTATTTGGGCCTTCTTTCTTTTTATCAGCTTAGCAAAGTGTTTGTCAATATTATCATTTCAGTGAAACAACTCCGTTTCATTGATGCTTTGTATTATTCTTTTAGTCTCTAATTCATTTATTTCTTCTCTGATTTTTACTGTTTTTTTCCTGCCATGGATTTTAGATTTGTTTTTTTCTTGTGTTTTAACATTTTGTAATATTATGATGAATTGTGATGTTATTGATATTTTATTATTTTTTTAAAATTTTTTATGTAGGCATTCATTCCTATAAACTTGCCTCTTAGTATTGCTTTTCCTATTCTGGTAGTTGTGGTTCCATGTTGTTTGATTCAGGGAATTTTGAAATTTTTCCTCTGATTTTTCCCATGAGTGTTGCTCAATCTCCATGTGTTTCTGTAATTTCTGCCGTTATTTCTAGTTTCTTTTCATTGTGGTCAGATAAAATACAAGAAATTATTTCATTTAAAAAAATTTGGGGGCTGGGGTTATGGCGCAGTGGTAGCATGCTCGCCTAGCATGTGTGAGGCACTGGGTTCGATCCTCAGCACCACATAAAAATAAAATAAAAATATTCTATCTGCCTACGACTAAAAAATAAATATTAAAAAAAAATTGGTAGGACTTGCTCCATGGTCTAATATATGGTCTATTTTGGAAAACATTTTTTGTGTGTATGCTGAAGAAAATAATGTATATTTTGCAGTTGTTGGATGGAATATTTTGAAGATGTTTGTTAAGTCAATTTGATCTATCATATAATGTTAATCTGATGGGGTTTTTTTGTTGATTTTTTTTTTTGGTCTGGATGATGTATTTATCATGGCCTATCTTTCCATTTATCTCTAATTATGTTTTTTTTTTAAATTGTTTGCTCCAAGACTTACTGCTTATGTAGTCATAATAATTATGTCTTTTTGATGAATTGTTCCCTTGATCAATATATAGTGATTTTTTTCTCTTCTGATTTGGTTTTAAAGTCTGTTTTATCAATTATGAATGTAGCTACTTCTTGCTTTTGGATTTTCTTTGCTTGGAACATCATTTTCCATTCTTTCACTATTGGTGTGTGTATATCTTTGCACATGAGGTAAGATTCTTGTAGGCAGCATGTTGTTAGGTCTTATTTTTTAACCCATTCAATCTGCATCTTTTATATGGAAAACATTTACAGTCAAGGTGATTTTCAAAAAAAGGTGATTAAAAACATTTACAGTCAAGGTGATTTTCAAAGTTTTCAAAAAAACTTTTCCTTTCATTTTTCTCGTTTTTCTTCTGGTGGTTTTGAATATTCTGTTTTTTCCTCCTGTCTTATTCATCTTTGAAGTTTGATAGTTTGATATATTGATAATGTATGATACTTTACTATATATCATTTGCCTGTTTACTCCTCTAGTGGGCTTTACTTTTTTGCATTTGCTGATGATTTTATCTTCCTCTTCTGGGTATAGTATTCCCTTTTGTATTAACTTAGCTTTTAATTACTTTGACAAAATACCTGAGAAAAACTCTTTTTTGCCTAATGGTTACAGAGGTTTTATATTGTGGTTGGCCAGTTCCATTACTTTGTCCCTAAGGTAGAGGCAGAACATCATGGTAGATGCGCTTGGGAGAGGAAAGGTGCTTGCTTCCTGGCAGCTGGAAAGGAGAGAGGGTGACAGTAAGGAGCTGGTGACAAAATATTATCCCCAAGGACCCACTTCCTTCAACTAGATTCCACTTCCTACAGTTTCCACCACCTCCCAGTAATTCATTCAAATTTTGAAGCCATCAATGGATTAATCCACTTATGAAGTCAAAGTCCTCTTGATTCAATCATTTCCTAATAGCCTCACCTCCAAATACTACTGCTGGGTATCAAGCTATCAGAGTATGAGCCTTTTGGGGACATTATGGATCCAAATCATAATAGATGTCCTCAGTGATACTGGTGTAGTTCTCATGCATTCCCTTAATTCATTCTTATTCAAGGTCTTTATCTTTGCATCTTTTCTTGAAGACTAACATTGCTGGGCATAGCAGTCTTTTTTGGCACTCCACTCCTTATACAGATTACATTTTTCTTTTTAAAGATCACCAGTCAGAATGGATTATAGTCAATCATAAGGACCTTAGTTTACCTTAATTACTTCTTTAAAGGTCCTATTGCCAAATAAAGTCACCTTCTAAAGTATTGGTGGTTTAGACTGCTTATGAATTTGGGGGCATATAACTCAACTATTATAGGCAGGTATGGAGAGTTTGGTTGTCTCTGATGAGCATCATGGATCTCAGGGCCACCACAGTGTGGCAGGGATGCTCAGGGGGTCTGTGGATGAGGGTGGGGTAGCATGGCTGGAGAAGCTCTGCCTTTGTATCCCCAGCAAGTAACAATAAGTGACCTCATGCATGAGTCAGTTAGTAAACAGCTGAAGGACAACCAGAGTCTCTGAGATTTGTCAAATGGTTGATTGCTTGATAAAAATGAACAATGTCGTGTATATTATTAGTAGTCAAACAAATGTAGACTTCAATTCAAAGTGAATATGCAGAATATTATTAATTAGGAATCCATATAACATACCTAAGAAAACAAAACTAGTGTGACATCACTTCTTTTTTTTTTTTCAAATTTTTATTTATTTATTTATTTTTAGTTGTCAATGGATCTTTATTTTATTCATTTATTATTTATACGTAGTGCTGAGGATCGAACCCAGTGCCTCACGCATGCTAGGCAAGCGCTCTACCACTGAGCTACAGCTCCAGCCCGTGACATCACTTCTTGAAGGTAAAATACTGATTTAATTCATCCATGTGTCCAATCTGATGTTATAGTGATATTGTGAGAGTAATTGATATTTTAAATATGTGACCAGTTTGGAGACATGGCCTGAAGCTTAAATACACATTGCTTCCCATCTCTTTATATTAGGCCACCCCCACCAACATCAGTCATCCCAAAAGGATGTGATGAAGTCTCAGTGTGTCTTGTCAACCCTGTGAATAAAATGAGGTCATTTTGCATTTTCCTACAGTTGGCCAAGACTGAATCCAAGGTCATTGCTGGTCCAGGTCTGTGGGGAATGAGAGCAGCAAGAAAGATGTGATAGGTTTGTCTGAAGTAAAATGTGTCCCATTAAAGTGCTGTCCTCAATTCTGAGATTATGTCCTTCTTAAATTTTACATTAAAATTTACTTACTTTTAAGAAATCAAAGTCATAAAACCAGCTTGAAGTTTTTAACTTCTTTCCTTGGCCAAAGCAAAACAAAGAAAATACATCACACCTTGATTTGAAAATATCAAGTGTTTTATTATTATTATTGTTATTTAGAGGCTCCACAAATGTATCAAGTTTAATATTGTTCCTGAAAAGCAGCAACTCCTAGACCCTGGGGCAGGTCCTGGAGCCCTGCAGTAGAGGCAGCTTGGGTAGGGAAGAAAGTGTTGGAACCTGTGTGTGCATATCAAGCAGAAGGGGCATCCTTGTCTTCCTCATTGTTAGTAAGCATGTGGTAGGGTACCTCCCTGGCCCATGGCAGTCCAGGTCCCTGTGGATCCTGGGATCCACAGTAAAGAGGAGCATCCTCCATGCAGAAGGTCTGAAAGGGGATTTCTGTCGATTACTCCTTCTAAGCAGAGGGTGATGACCACAGCTATGGGTGTCCCTGTACAGGACTTGCAGATGACATTTTATAGTTATTTGAACAACCCAGAATGGCCTTGTGGCTTAACAATGTTCCCACCAAGAACCTACAGACTATGAGGGGAACAAGTAGGACCCTGACAGAGTCCCTTGCAGAAGGACTTCATCTGCCTGTTGACTAGTGAAACCAATGGTAAACTAATCACAACTGCAAGAAATGAGGCATTTGCCTAGGGGACTTTTGAAACGCATTTATTATCCTGCCAGTGATAAACCTTGAGGGTCACAGCAGAGCCATTAGGAACAGAGGTTTTTATTTGTATTAAATACTGAGCAATCCTTTTTGTATAATGTGCTGTGGTTTATATAATAGTGTTAATCTTCTTTATCGGTAGTCCTCATCCATGGATTCAACTCAAATCCAAAATATTGAGAAAGAAAAATTTGTCTGTATTGAACACATAGCGACTTTTTCCTTTGCTATTTTTCTTTAAACAATACTGTATAACTATTTACCTGGGCCCCAAGGCCATGGGAGACATGACGGGGCAGGGCACAAGGCCTCCCAGAGCATCTCAAGTTTCAAACACTGGGAACACTCCTTCTGTGTACTATGACTGTGACACTTGGGCTGGGGAGCATCCTGATTTGGGTTTTCTTGAGGCAGAGACTGAGACTAAATTCTGACCTGCTTGGAGGTGCCCTGTCTCTCAGGTGGGCTGCTCAGGGTACACTAGAATATACCTGGGAGAGGAGGCCTGATTGGCACATCTGTAACTGATTTACTGATAGTGAGCTTGGGGCTGAGGTGACAGTGATGGTGCACTGATATCACTAACCAGACACAGTTCCTATTATTTTGCCTGAATTAAGTAAATTATCATGTCCTTAGAATTTAGATGTGGAAATAGGAGAACTGTCCTGAATCTCACAATGGGTTTCAGGGGTTGGGGGAGGGGGGTGATGAGAGGTGCTGGAACCTGCCAGCACAGCCTCTTCTCCAGACTCACTAAGGGTTTATGGACCCTCTGGGCTAGGATTCTTGCTCTGGGCTAGGACTCTTGATCCTACAAATATGCTCCCCCAGGAGAGCTCCCTTGGAAAGAACTAGTATTTCCCTACTGACTAAATGCAGAAAACACTTAAGCTCCTTTGCTTGCTCAGGGAGTAGCCTCTGGGGCAGGTGGTTGTTAGTTGTTCTCCACCTTCCATGGGATAATCCCGTGGGGGCTTGTTGATGGGCTTGTGGTCATAAGAAGCCCTGTTCTCAGAAGTGCAATGGCAAAATACATTGAGACCTTTGGGCTAAATAAGGCAAAGCCTGTCTACTTTCTAATTGTTTCTTCAAAAGGTGATATTCTAGGTGTTGAAGAGCAGAAGGGGAAAGCAACCAGATCCCCTCTTGGCTTATAGGGCATGAAAATTCACAGACATTATGCAGAGGAAAATGGCATGGCACCCTTGGGAAAGATGATATGAGTTGGTCCTTATTTTGTATCTGAGCCAGTAATGAGGACTGGGCCCAGGACAAGGTTGGTGTCACCGACTGGAGTTGACCAACAGGGTGGAGCCACAACTGGGAGGAAAAGAGTTGTCCAGGTTTAGCTTACACCTGTATTGGAATGTAATTAGGAAGTTCATTGAATAAAATTATTGCAGGGTGACCAGCACCCTGCTAGGGTAGATTCCTGCTCAGGAGGTGTGAGCTGCCGAAGAAATAGAAAGTCTGAAATAATTAGTAAGAAATAGAGCCAGAGCCAGAAATTAGATACAAAACAGAAGTGGAGCACCTAATAGGTCTTCCAGTCCTGGTAGGAGCTGGAACTGGACAACTGAAAAATTCTTTATTTAAGGGGAGTACATCAAAGGTAGGGATAAGGTTTCAGTGGGAGAAATCTTGCTTTCAGTGTGGTAGGGGTCTTGCAGCAAACAGGTTGATTGGCATTTCAGTAAGCGACACCATCTCTGAAGGGCTGTGTGGCTGTGGTGGCTCCAGTGAGTCAACCCATCTCCAGTGCAGTGCTGGACTTAGACGGAGCTAAGTAGGAAGTCACATGTATTGGGTATTATCAAACCAGCAGGGTTGATGCTGGGAGTTCCTGACACCAGACTTTCCTACCTAATGGCTTCCACGTCAATTTTAGTACACTCACAGTTCATGGGTGGCTCCTGGCATAAAATGGAGGAAGTCTGCTAAGGGTCCAGATATGCTGACAGTAGCCACCAGGGACTCGTTATATAGAATGGGAAGGCTTCCCAAAAGCTGGCTTCATTTCTACTTTAAATGGTCTCCTAAGACCTTGGGGTAAAAGAGCTGCGGAGGAAAAGAAAGCTGCTCTGCCTTTTGTGTTCCAGAAGGGTTGCGGGATGATAGTGTCCTGCTCTCTGTCCAGTGACTTTACTGTGCTCCCCAGAGAATTCAGAGGATTTATCTCTTGTCTTCCCATTACAAAATCTCACTTCTGCTTTCTTGCTAGTCAGTATCTCCAGCAGTTTCTGGACATTAGGTTTAATGAAAGAGATACTTTCAGCCTCTACTTGCAGGAGGGAGTAGTTAGCCCAGAATGAGTTCTCCTCTGGATTCATTGCATGGGGAGTGGGAGAAGCACCAGATTCTGGTAGCTGTCTGACACCCGTAGAGGGATGAGATGGGATAGTTGGAGAAAATGTGCCCTGAGATTGCTAGGACAGGAGAAGGCAATGGGACAGGAGATGGCATCAGAACACAAGAAGGTATTGGGACAGGAGATGGTGATGGGACTGGAAAAGGTGATGGGACAGGAGCTGGTGATGGGACAGAACAATGAGATGCAATAGGAGAAGGCAATGGCACAGGAGAAGGCAACCAACAGTTGTTGGGTGGAGAGGCTCTGTGGGTTGGTTCCCAGTGAGAGTGCCATTGAGTCAGGCTGGGGACTGGCAGAGATGAAGGGTGGGCCATGGGATCAGGAGGATGAGATGGGAGAGAGGAAAGTTTGTGTGGCTTATCTGAACATCATTCCAGAGGAATCAAGTCTCTGGTGACTAGATGAGCATGACCCAACAGAAACTGAGGAAGTCATTAGGTCTGGTGAGGAAGTAGAAGCCAGAAGCAGATGACGTTTGCTCAAAGAAGTCAGGGAAGCCAAAGGGAAGAAGGCAGTGGCCAAAGCATCCTCCACAGGCGGTATACATGATTGGTGGCCTCTAGGTGACTCTGGTTTGCATATCTCATCTGGGTCATCTTTTAAGAGCTGGTGAAAGCTGCTGTCATCATGGAGCTTTCCTAGGTGGCTGCAAGAGATAAATGGCACAGGCTGCAGCCAAGAGCAGATGGGGCCAGGAGGCAGGGCTGACAGGGCAGGGGTGGGCAGCTGCAGTCCATGGCCCCTTGCTGCCCCACACCCCGAGTTTTCAAAGTCCTTGCTCTCCCAACCCCAGAGCTTTAGTCTGATCCTACCTGAACTGAGGACTCCCCTCCTACCCCATGAGAACTTTGTGTTTTTGGGTCATATCATAGGAAGTGGTAGGAAGGACACAGAAAGAAGTGGAAAGTTACTCACCTTTGTAGAAATGAAACCAGATCTTCAGTCTCTTTTACTTTGTTCCAGTAATGACTATAACCTGAAAATGGAGACTGGATTATTGTGGAGAAGGGAGGGTGAGTGGAATGTCCACATGAGGCAGACTGGGATAGTAGATTCTGGAGGGAAAGCACTAGTGTTCAAGGCCACATGACAGGTGATAGCAACGCACATGAAGAGGCAGCACTTTGTCATTTACTTCCACCTCCACTAGACCCCATTATACTCATGACCACCCTGTGGGGAGAAAGATTGTGCCATCTCAAAGAGGAATATATCTTAGGGAAGTGACAGTTTGTCCACACTTTGACTAGGAAATCCCACCTCCATATCCAGTTGAAGCCTGGGGACATCAGGCAGTCAGTGTATATAATAAACAATCAGGTCCAATCAGAAAGATGTGGGCTGGTAGGAAAGGAAAGGAAATCAAATGCAGACATCTCCAAAGCCTTTTTCCCTCCTCTCTTCCAACCTGTTGCTAAGGTAACCTGCCCCTTCCTCCAGGAATTGTTCCTCCCTTCAGGGAGTTGTAGGAGTTGTTAATTATTGCTTCCTGTGCTGCTAATTTCCTGCCTGAATCACTCCTCAATTTGGCCCACCCTTTGGACATGTACACAGGATGAGGAGAGGAGAGGGGCAGGATAGGGGGAGAAGGAGGGCATGAGAACAAAGGAGTTCTAAAATTTATAAAAGTGACAGGACACTCCCACTTCTTTGGATACCCAGTTCTGGGACCCCTGTTCTGCAGAGAAGTCTCTGTTCTATCCTTTAAATAAAATTTGCTTTCTACGCTTGCCTTGGCATTTCTCGGGTGTTCAATCTTCACATCTTGGAAAAGGGAACTTGGCCCTGATTGATTCTCATCACCGGCAGTGTCACAGACAGCATGGCTCCAATACTGCCCACACTGCCCTACTGGACATCATCCACTCCTATCCCATCACAGCTTCATTCTGAGCACAGACTTCAGAAGTATCTCTGGTATGATGATTTCCTTCCTGGATCCTCCCTCTCAGGTCTCTGCAACTGACATTTTCTGGAATATGGCTCTGGTCTCTTGGGAACAGGGGGCAGCAAATCACCTCTGGGGTGTAAGGGCAGAGCCTTACCTTTCACAATGCCAGTCTTTTTCCTGTTCTTTCTCTGTCCCTTCTTCACCTTTGATTGCTGACCAACAAGAAAGAAAAAGAGACTGCGGCCCAGTTCTCCCTCTTCTCTTTTAGACCAGCTGCAGATATTCCATTTTTCTGAACAGCTTAACTTTCTGCAGTTAGCTAGAGGACATCTTTTTATTCAGAGAACATTTTTAAAGTGGCAAAATACTTTTGTTTCTTTGGAAAACACAAAAAGGGATTTTCTACGTATACAACACCATGGATGTCCTAAGTCATTGATCCTGTGCTCAGGAACAGAGTCAATTCCACAGGCTCCTCTCAAGCTGTTAGGCAAGGTTCTGCTCCCTGAGGCCAGAGGCAATTCCAGCCTATTTTGGAGACCCTCAGGGCTCATCACATCCCTCACATCAGTCCAACACAGAGGAAAGGCTTGTTTCAGAGACACCTGACTGGAGACGGTGACTGATGGACCAGTGCTCAAGGCCTGTCCCTCTCTAAAGATTCCCAACTCTCTCAGGAATCCAGACCTCAGCCACCAAGTCACAGTGTGTGTTTTGCTGTGGGACTTGCAGCTCACCACATAGATAGTCTTAGAGCTTCAGATAGGAGAAGTCCTAGTGCACACTCTCTCCCTGCCCTACCCCACCTGCCCCGGAATGGTGCTCTGTTCTGTCCTGAGATTTCTCTTTTTTAAAGTGTCTCTACTTATTTTGGAAAAGTGGAAAGAAGAGTGTTGCCAAAAGCTCGGCTCTTGTCCCCAATGCCAATCCAGTAATGAGGACACAGTATTTGAGACAAAGGAAAAAGAAGGTTATTGCTTTCCTAGCAAAGGAGAAACACAGGGGACTCCTATCCCAGAAGCTGTGATTCTGCCCATCAGTGGGAACAGGAGTCTTTTAAAGAGGTGATGCAAAGGCTACATTCCATGTGTTCTCAGTTGGAGTTGTGATTCACTTATTAATTTGGAAGATAGTCATTTCTTTCTTTCTTTCTTTTTTTTTTTTTTGGTACCAGGGATTGAACTCAGGGTTACTTGGCCACATCCCCAGCCCTATTTTCTGTTTTATTTAGAGACAGGGTCTCACTGAGTTTCTTAGCACCTCGCCATTGCTGAGGCAGCTTTGAACTCGTGATTCTCCTGTCTCAGCCTCCCAAAGTGCTGGGATTATGGGCATGTGTCACTGTGCCCAGCTTGGAGATAGTCATTTCTGAGATCTTCTGGTACCATCTTCAGAGTCTGGATTATTTTGTTCCTGTGGTGGGTGTGTACTCAAGGACAGATAAATCTGCCTAAAATGGGAAAGAAAGGTAATCCTTTTCCCCAGAGATTAGGGAGGAGGAGAGATTAGGGATGAGCTGGGAAAGAGGAAGAGAAAGAAATGTCCATTTTAAAAATAAATTGCAGTGGCAGAGCAGCAAGGGCTATATTCAAAGCATAAAGTATATCACTGTTAAAAGAGTAGACAAAAGAGAATCTTTTTTGTTGTTGTTGGATCTGGCCTGAGGGTGTCTTACCTTCTTGAATTTTTCCTTTTTCCTTTGTGGTGAGAAGGATGGATTACCCTGGAGGTAGGGCAATAAGAGGAGAAAGAGCCCCAGTCCACACACAAAGGCAAGGATCATATCCATTGCCCAGGTGGTGAAGCTGGGGTTCAGCCATGAGGCACTAACGCTATTCAGAGGACAGAAAGGAATTTCCATCGTCTAAATCGCACTATCCAGTTTGGACAAATGAGTCCTCAGAATTCTCTTCAAGAATGGGGAGTAGGGTCTAGGCCTGTGTCACAGGGCTGTGCCCTCTCATCACAAAGGGTTCCTGACAGGAGGGGAGGGGCAAGAAGAAGAGGCAGCACCACACCCCTGCCCCACTCTCCAGCCCAGCAGGTCCTCCACCCTCCTAGGCCTTCTGATCCTCCAACTCCACCTGCTCACCCTGCCAGAGGAGACCTTACTTAATTCATTTCCTGTTGTTTCTGCCCAGACATGACCTGCTGCTTCCTTGTAGATCTCTGCTTAGCTCCATCAATATCACACTCTCTGAAAACTGAATTGTTTCTGTAATTGTTATTCCACAAGGATTATTACTTTCAGGTTCTCCTCTCACTGCAATTATAGCTTTCTCACGTAATATTTTCTTGTTTGAATCAACTCAGACATAGAACAGAAATCTTATACTTATTTATAATATACTTCCATACTTCTATAGAAGTTTTGTGAATTTTGAGTAAATTTTCTTGATAATTTTTTAGTTAATTTTATTATCTTCAGCTATAAAGTCTTCAATAACAACAACAACAATAACTAAATTAAATATTCCATTATTAAAATTCAGAAGAATAGGGCTGGAGCTGTGGCTCAGTGGTAGAGCGCTCGCCTTGCATGTGTGAGTCACTGGGTTTAATTCTCAGCACCACATAAAAATAAAGTCATGTGTCCATCTACAACTAAAAAATATTTTTAAAAATGTCTAGAAAATGAAGTAAACCTTTAAGAAAATGTTTGGATGTTTCTAGTATATTTGCTTCCAAAAATCAATGAAAGTTCAATTGCAGAAGAAATTTTTGGGAACTTCTGTACACACACACACACACACACACACACACACACACACATTTATTGGTAACATGTATACCAAATATGCATTCTATGGTATGTGTGGAATGGCTGTTTTTATTTTACAAAGGGGAAACGTTGAATCCAGAGGTCTGTTTTATATCAAATTCAGTAAATTTCCAGCCCTTATTTTAGCAGGAGTTTTTCTTCCCCCTTCTCCCTCCTTTCCCTCTGAGTTTCTCCTTCCACATGTGTTGATAGCTTTGCTGATGGGGATGTCCAGGTCATGCAGCACCACGTGCTGGAAGGATCTCTGCTCCATGCTGCTATGTTACTTCTGCTCCTTTACTATACACAGGTTGGCTATACCGGTATGGGTCTGTTTCTAGGTAATATTTGCTAATACTTCACTGCGTTTTTTCTTACCTATTTTCATGACAGATTTAAGTTTGTAGTTTTCTTGTAATATTTGTCTGATTTTGTTATTACATTAGTGCTGGTCTGATACAAAGAGCTAGAAAGTAGCTTCCTTGCTTTTATCTTCTGGAAGAGATTTTAGGGAATTGGTATAATTTCTTTCTTAAATGTTTGTTAGAATTAGCCAGGAACCTATCTTGAACTGGTGGGTTCAGTATCTTTGATAAGTTACAGTTCTGCCCTAATTTTTTCTTTTTTCTTCTTCTACTTTGGAATTTACTCTTCCTTGGTAACCTAATGATAAAGCTTAACTGCTGATATGGTTTCTTCTTGTCATATAATATAATATATACATTTAATACTATAATACTTTAAATACTATAAAACACTGCTTTCACTGCATCCCATGGGGTTTTTTTAGGTTTTTGTTTGTTTGTTTGTTTGTTTTTAGGTATAGATTGACATGAAACCTTTATTTTATTTTTATGTGGTGCTGAGGCTGAGGATCGAACCCAGTGCCTCACATGTGCTAGGCAAGTGCTCTACCATTGAGCCACAACCCCAGCCCTGGTCATCCCATTAATTCTGATAAGTGGTATTTTCATTTTCATTTAATGTGAAATAGTTTAAAATGCCTTATTAGATATCTACTCTGATTTATGTGTTATTTAGAAATGTGTTGTTTATTCTCCAAAAAGGTTTGAATTTTTCACTTTTGGTTATTGATTTCTAGTTTAATTCCATTATGATCTGAGGCAGACACTGTATTTATTCTCTTCAATGTGTTAAGATATGTCTTCTGGGCCACTAGTTGGTCTGCCTTGATATGAGCTTGATGTTAATGTGAGCTTGATCAGACTGTTACTACACTGTTGTTTGAATGAAATAGTCTGCACATGTCATTTATATCCAGTTGATTTTTGTTGTTCTTGGATTCTACCTGTTCTTGATCTGTTGATTTCTGATGGAGTGGTGTTTACACATCCAAATATAAAGTCATCTATTTCTCCTTGCAGATCTATCATTTTTGGCCTTACCTCTTTTGATGCTTTGTGTTTAGGCACATATCTTGAAGGAATATTTGGTTTTCTTAGGGAACTGACTACCTGTAATGCTTCCCTTAAATGCTGATAATTTCCATTGCTCTAAAGTTGGCTCTGTTTGAAATTAATATAGCATTCCACTTCCTTTGCATTACTGTTGGCATGGGATATCTCCACTTCTTTACTTTTTTTTTGGTACCAATGATTGAACCAGGACACTTAACCACTGAGCTACATCCCCATAGTTTTTATTTATTTATTTAATTTTAAGATAGAGGCTTGATCAGTTACTTAGGCCCTCATTAAGTTGCTGAGATTGCCTTTGAACTGAAATCCTCCTGCCTCAGCCTCCTGAGTAACTGGGATTACATGTGAGTGCCACTGCCCCTGACCATCCCTTTACTATCTGTATCTTTATGATTGAAGTGGATTTTGTATGTAGAACATAGAAGGAGGAGTCTTTATTTTTTTGTTCCATTGTGACAGTTCCTTTTTTAGTTGGTATTTAAACTATTGATATTTCAAATTATTGTTGACCTATGTGAATTAGTATCTCCATATCTGTTACCGTTTTATATTATTAACTGTTGTTCTTTGTTTCTATTTTAGCATTCCATTAATTTTCTGCCTTTCATGGATTCAATTGACTATATGATTCCATTTATTCTTCTTTCTAAATGTATCAGCTGTGCTTCTTAAATCTTTCAGTGGTTGGTCTAGAAATTGCAATATACATGTACAACAAATCCAAGTTAGTTGTAACTATACGCATTCATTTCAATTACATGTACATTAGCACCCATCTACCTACCTACTTATCCTCTATCTATATACATATAGATTAAATAGTTGCTATTATTATCTTTAACAAATTGTTAGATAACTTAAGAATATGAAAAACGAAAAAATATTTTTTGCTTTCATTTATTCTTTCACTGATGCTCTTTTTTCTTTCTGTATTTCCAAGTCACTGACCTGTACCTTGGTTTTACTTTCTGAAGTCCTTTTTTTAACATTTATTTTTGCAAGAAAAGTCTACCTAAAAAAATTCTTTCAATTTTTTGTCAGGAAAATGCTTTATTTTTGCTCCATTTTATAAGGTTATCAAAGGGTACAGAAGTTGGATTTAATTCTGTTGACTGGTCAAATGTGACCAAAGGAAGTAGATCACTGGGGACATATCCTTAGGACTATATTTTGTCCCTGAGTATTCTCTCCCTCCCCCAACCCTCTCTCTTTCCTTCCTGGCTGCCATGAGCTGATCAGTTTTCATCTGCCATACCCCTCACCTTGGGTCCAGAGCAAAAGAGTTAGCTGACCGAGAATTGAACCCCTGAAACTATGATCCCCAAATAAATTTTTCCTCTGCAAGTTGTTCTTGTCAGGCATTTGGATCACAGTGATGAAAAGTTGACTAACACATCACATTCGTTGGTACGTTCTAAAGGAATTGAAATTGTATGAAGCAGCCCTCAGTTCCTATAGGCCAGGGCACATGTCATCAGGTGAGGCACAAGTGCCTTGATGTTAGAGGACCTTCCCAAAGTCATGCGGTCAGTGAGTTACATAAGAAGGTCTAGCACCCAGATTTTTAACTTGTGATTGTCCTCAACATCTTAAACAGGGCCTATGACTTAGCCAAAAATAGATATTTGAAATCTAAAATAAACCTAATATAGCTTATTAACATGTGGCCTTTGCCTTTAAGGAATCTAAGGGTAAGAGGACTGCAAAAAGGAAGATCATGAGTCACTATGACATAATCTATGACTGAACAAACACAATGGTGTCCTCATAATAAAGTCTGTCCAACTTTTAGGAAACTTCTTTCTGCACTTACAGACCTCAAATGCTATGTACCACACACGTTACAGATAGTCATCGGGTCCGAAAAAAGTACATGTATTGGTTCTGATTTCACACATATCCTCTTCTTTAAAGTGCTCTGGGTGTGTATAACCTGTTATGGTTCCTTTAGTTAAGCTCTGATCAGGCTGGTTATAAACTACCAACTTGTCAAATTATTTTACATACTCGGTTAGATGAGAGAACTTTTGGATCTACCAAAGACATAAATTTTCTTCTGGTGAAAGTAAGAGATAATTATTACCTTTCATCAAAAAGTATGTCAAGCTGTGGGATTCCTTCACGTATCTTGCCTTCTTGCTCATGCAGCTGCTCTGCCTTGTGTTAATCTCTTATGCTATGGGTCTTGGGGGCAAGCATGCTGAAGCACAGATTTCTGCAGAGAACTGTGGGATTACCATTAATTACACACTTAGGTTGAAATGATTTGTGACACTAAAAACTGGTGCCCTTGCAACCTATTCTTACATTTTTTCTTTGCAATTTCTTCTTTCAGGTTTTTTTTTTTTTTTTTTTTTTTTTTTTTTTTTTTTTTTTTTTTTTTTTTTTTTTTTTTTTTTTTTTTTTTTTTTTTTTTTTTTTTTTTTTTTTTTTTTTTTTTTTTTTTTTTTTTTTTTTTTTTT
>PVHX01015528.1:0-46406 GCA_004024805.1 Geosciurus inauris
TTTTTTAAATTAGGAAGATAACTTGCAGGTGAGAAGAATGTTATAGAATATTCCTAAAATATTCCAGAATAATAAAAAGAACATCATTGACCACTGAGGATTTGCTAGTACCAGGGAATGCTTTTGGTGCATTATCATACTCAACTATTCACAGTTTGGATCAGAGAATGTTCAGAATTTTTTGGAAAATTTCATTGATGGTTAAATAATTAGGATATAGAGGAAAAGCTAAAATTTAAATCAATCTCACAAAAGAGTTTTTTAAAAAACCTGCCATTTTTTTTAGAGCTTGGTATAAATAAAAGGCAGATCTTACAGAAGATGAAAACTAATTTATTCACATCTTTTTGCTCATGGGAATATGTGCTTGCCAGTAAAGGATAATGGTTTAAATATATGACCTAATACAAATAAATATGTGGGATGGGATCATAAGTAGCAATCTTATTAAAATACACACTAGAATTTATTGTTACACTTTTTAAAAAATTGGACTTTATGTATTTTAACACTCAAAGATATTAAACTGCTGATCTAAACTCTTGAAAGTGGGGCCTCTTTCATATTAATAATTTCTATTCCATAAGGGAAGCCAGAAGGAAAAAGTCTTAATTTGCAGAGTAGGATTTTGTCAGGTTAAGGTAGTCCTTGATTCTAGCCACCTTGGCTCTTCATGGAAGGGTGTTGCTTCTGGGTGTCTGAAGTGTAAATTTGGGAACTCTTTAGCTATCGTCTTAAAGCTGATTTCTAAGGTAACCAGGATCCAAAACACAGACAGTTTTATAAATCAGAATTAACACTTTGAAATTGTTTCTGGAAGCCAAATGGAAGTGCTGAAACTTCTGGAGCCCAGTTGATGTCACCCTGTTACCAGCCTCTGGGACACAGGCAGCTCCAGCATTCTCACCAGTTCAAGTTTCCTTCTGGTAGCCTCATGTGGTTACTCAGAGCACCTGTATGTAGGGCACCTCTCTACAGTCCAGCTGAGACATTAGACTGCCAGAGATCGCAGTGGCCATGGTCAAACCTATTTATTTTCCTCTCAAACCAGACAAGGCTACCGTTTAGGTCATTCACATGTTACCGGCCTCTTTCTGGAAGAGGGCCAAAATCCACACGGTTGACCACACACACACTTAGGCTCTCATCAAATAACCCCATACCAAGTCAGCTTGATTGACTCTGATCAGGTCTTTGATTAGGTTTTAGCATCAAGGTTCGAAGTGGCAGGGTAAGGGTGACAGGGAAGAGTTGTTTTGAAATTCATTTTTTTTTCTTTTTAATATTGACACCTTTGAAGAGAAGGAAAAAGGTCATAACAGAGTGACAGTAGATAAATTAAGAAGACTCCGGGTAAAAGTTTAAATATTCAGTGTCATTTGTCCTTGCATAATTAGGTTGTGTGTGTGTGTGTGTGTGTGTGTGTGTGTGTAAATGTGTGGACGTAATCATGCAAGTAGCAAAATAGGTTAACAGTTCTGCTCATTTATCCTTTTTCTCTCATATGAGAAAATAGAAGAGTAACATAAAAGAAAGAGGTTTCAAGGAAACCAGTTTGGCAGGGCCACATTAATATGTAAGAGCTGATTAGCACAATATCCTGCTTTAAGTTTAGTCTGTAGTAACTTGGAAAACTTTCAAATTGATTAAATGATATAAAATAAATATTTGGCTGCATTTTTTTGGCCACAAATTTCAAATTATGTCATAGAATAACCTAAAAAGCTTCAACCCTTCTGGATGAATTTCCCAGTTATATCATGAATTCCAAATTTAACGGAATTGTCCTTGTCTGTTTTGTGGGGTTACTGCCATTGCTGTTGCTGGCCAAGTGTAGTCAAATCAGTGAGTTCATTAGTTGAACCACAAATATGTAGTACGAACCATGTTCTCAAAATTGAGAAAGTTAGCAGAAATAAGGGACTTACTGTAAAAACTTTGTCACTTTCCTATGAAGTGAGAGCTAAAAAGGCACTGTTCTAAGAGAAAAAAAAAAAAAAGAACCCCAAACCAAAAAACTTTATAGCTTACTCTTATTGGCAGCATGCAGTCTTTTCCTGACTTCCTTTACAAAGGAGGGAACTCTAGCATGGCACATTCTGCGAACTGTCACGATGTTTTCAGGCCTTTACATTCATCCTGAGCATTCAGAGAGCTTTGCTCAGTAACCAGGTCCTTTGGGATAGCCAGACAAGAAGAAGATCATTATGAATAAAGCCAAGTTCTCAAAATCGCTGAGGTAATTTAGCTTCTTACATGGCCAAACCCACATAAGATGAAGTCATTTGCATGCATTTTCCATAATTCCTAGCACTGACTCATAGTGTTCAGTTATAAACATTTTTGGGCCTCAATGTTCCCACCTGTGGAAAAGGGATAATAGTATCAGTCACATGACCAATGATCAGATGAAACAGTTTTTAAAAAGGCTTTGATCTTACAGTAAATAAAATCCACATACATGTGCTCTTTGTTTTAGCAGCACAGTGTTTTATTAAAGAAGCACATGGACCAGCAACTATCTGAATTGTTCTCAGAGCATCTCTGGTATTGTATGTATACTAAATATTTTATTTAAGTTAGATAAAACATTTGACTAACTCTTTTTAAATATTGTCATCAAATTCTTTTTTTCTGTGTCATGTTACAAAATGGTTTTCTTTTACTTTTGTGATTCTTAATGTGTTCTGGTGAATTATTGATATTGAAGTAATTCTCATGTTAAGACTACACCATTTAAACTGAAGCTTCTGCTCTGGCACTTACAATCCTTACTCTGAATTTTTAATAATAACCTTTCTCTTTCAATATACTTTATAATTTATTAACTAATTGCATTGATTTTCATGTCTTTCCCTACTGGAAAATCATGTTTAACAGTTCACGGAGTTCTGTTTTTCTCAGTGATACATTGTCAGTGTCTCTTGACATAGAGTATTGGTTTAAATGGCTCCATTGAACAAATGAAGTGCCTCTTTGGATTCCAGTCTCCACTCAATTTCCACAGTTTAGAATTGAAACTTTTTTTTTTTTCATACCGGGGATTGAAATCAGAGGTACTCGACCACTGGGCCACTTCCCCAACCCTATTTTGTGTTTTATGTAGAGACAGGGTCTCACTGAATTGCTTAGCACTTCGCCATTGCTGAGGCTAGCTTTGAACCCATAATCCTCCTGTCTTAGCCTCCCAAAGTGCTGGGATTACAAGTGTGCACCACTGCATCCGGCTTAGAGTTGAAACTTGATTCAGGCTCTTGAGCTCCTGTGGCCCCAAATCCAACCGTCTACTCGCTCTCCTCCCACTCTTCCTCCCTCCTGTCTGCTCTCAGTTTCCAGTCTGTTTAGGCTTTGTTCTTCCCATTGTCACCTGAAACTTGATTTTGATACATTCTTCTACCTATTAGTTGTGATTCTCTAACTCAATGCTACCATAATCTTGTGAATCATTTACCTGAAGAATTATGGTGGTACAAGCAGAGAGTCCAATGTGGCTGCCAACATCTCGTGTGAAGTCATACGTGTGGACGCTGGAGCCGGCAGCTCCCAGGACAGTATGTTAGGAAGGACCCTTCTGGCATTTGACCATCTTTCAATAAGAATAGCAATGCATACTGACTGATGTTATTGTGTAGCCTTTTAATCTTCCAATTCATTTCAGATGTGGCTTAAAGTACTGTGTCATCCAGAGTTCCTTCCCCTGTTGGATGATTCATTCATTGATCTTCCAAACAAACAGATGGTGGGTAGGGAGAAGACAGGGGAAAGGGAGGGAAAGAAGTCAGAGGGGAAACAATTTTGACATTAAGATGTCTGTGTTGTGATTTTATCTCTTATAAACTCTAAGTGAGCATTTTGGTTTCCTACGTGAAAACTCAAACTAGTAATGCCGTAAACTTGATAAAAGTTCCATGGTGTAACTGAAGTGTCTGTCGTTTTGTTTGTTTGTTTTTTGGTTGTTATGTCATTTAAGTGAAGAAGATATTTTTAAAGGAGAGAGATTAAAGCATGGATAATACCTTGGAGCTGATGGTTCCTCACTGAATATTTGGGGTAGAAAAGGATCACATTATGAGTGATTCTTTACTTTGTACTTGTAAGAGTCAGGCCATAAAATTTATTGCATGCTGTATAGAAAGCCAAAAATAGCACATGTGTCTTTTTGCCAAGACATTTCTTTGTGATTCATTCAACAAACATGAGTTCCAAGTGCAAGGCACTGTGCCTAGTGCTACAGCAGGAGAGGGTGATGGATCCATGAGGCTACCGTTTCCATGACATTAAGTGCCTGTTTCTTTCAAAAATTACCTTTAACCTTCATAAGACTCTTCAATGTAGATATAATACTATTCACTTTCCAAGTTAAAATTAAATCCCTGAGAATTCATAAAAGTTAAATAATGATTCCAAAGTCACACAACTTTTGCATGGCACAACCAGTATTCAAACCAGTGACACTGCAAACATGCTGACCTGACTAAGCCCCCGTCAAGGTGTTCACAATCAGAAGGGACAACCTCATTTGCTCTGCTTCTGTCTGTTCCCCTCTCTCTGTGATCCGCACACACACTTAGAATATGAGGAGTAATGTGATGTGTAAGTATGTAAGAGGGAGAAATCCTTATTTGATGACTACGTGTGCGTAGATTTGGAGGGCTCTCTTGGGTGCTGAACCCTTACCAATACCTCACATTTTAGTATACACATTCAGGGATACACAGGTATTAACATCTGTCCATGTACATACAGCTAAGTTCTATAGATACTCACACACCTAATACTTACTCTTACTCTCACACTGTGGTTTCGTATTGGCAAGTGCTATGTCCAAAACTGTATAGTACTGGCCAGCACCCAGTACTTTCGGAAATATACAAGTCAGTGACATGAACTGCCACTAGCAATAGAGTAAAGAGGATAGTTATTGGCTAAAATGCTATAAATCTGTGCTGAAAGGAAAACAGGGCATCAGTAGTAAGATGAGATTTTCTTGAGGAGAAACATAATCCATTCTTTTTCCATTCTTCCCTTTCAAAATATTTCTTTGAGGCTCTGTCTCCTTCATAAGGTTCATATTTTGTATCCTCTAGAAAGAAATTGTATTTTTTCTGAGCTTACAGATGGCAGTTGAATGAGAAGTTTATGGAAAGCAATTATTTAGAACTGCATGGAACCCTGTGATCCTTGGAGAGATGGCATATGCTACACAAATCATGGATGGTGGTTATACATAGTCAGTGGGGTTCATATAGCAAACTGTTGCATGCTCCAAGTTAAGAACTGATTGGGGGGATGTTGAAAACTCTTTCAAATATTAGAAAGAAACATTTCATTTGAAACAATGTCAATTTAAATACCTTATGATTTTGGAGAAATGTGAAAACAAAGTGCATGTTAGAATTGGTAATAGGATGGGTATTAAGCAAGATTCTACAGGAAAATAGAACTAATAGGATGCATGTATACAGAGAGAAAGATTAATTTTAAGGAATTGATCCATGCAGTCATGGAGGCCAGCAATGCTAAACTCTGCAGGGGAGGCCAGAAAATCGGAGACCCAGGGAAGAGCTGCAGTTCAAGTCCAGCTGCGCTCTGCAGGCAGAATTCCCTCTTCCTCCAAGGAAGTCAGTATTTCCATTGAGACATCATTCAACTGATTGGATGAGGCCCATTCACATTATGGAGGATAATATGCTTGACTTGAAGTCTCCTGAATAAAGTGTTAATTTCCTCTGACACCAGCCCTTGCCATCATCTAAAATAATGTTTGGCCAAATATCTGTATTCTGAGGTCTAGAAAAGTTGACATATACAATTCACCGTCCTGGAGTGATATTAGGAGGTATAGGAAGATTCTGTTAACTGTCTGAAATGCTTGTGCTGGAAATCAACCCTACACAAAGTCCAGAGACAAGCAGGCCAAGTGACACTTTGCTCTGTCTCTCAGGACTCCTGTGGGGGTTGGGTTTCATTGCCTATGAGCCCTGTAGTCCCTGACTTTAGAGAGAAGCATTCACAATACACCAAACCTGCCTCTTAGGGCCTACCTCTGATTGTGCTTGAGGTAAGTCCCTGTCTTTTCCCTGTATAACTAAAAGTTTACATTTTGCTTTTTTCTTTTTTCCTTAACTGTATAGAGATCAGACACCCAAGGATAGGATGGAAGGGAGAGAGAAAAATCACATATGCTTGATTATAGCCCTAGCTTCATGTATGACTGCATATATGATGTCATTCTGCATCACGTACAACCAGAGAAATGAAAAGTTGTGCTCCGTCTGTGTACAGTGAATCAAAATGCAGTCTGCTATCATGTATACCTAAGTAGAATAAATAAATTTTAAAAATAAATAAATAAATAAAAGAACAACAACAAAAAAAGGAAATACTTGCATAGTATTTGTTCCCTAAGTTTCAGTTTACTTGTTTTTCTAAGTTTCAGTTTATTTGTTCTTCTGTTTCAGTTTACTTGTTCTTAGCTGGAACTTGGGTAGATGGACAGATGGAGTAGAAGAGGAGGGAGGGGAATCCATTGTGTAAAAGGATTAGCCCAGCCTCAGTGCCACCTCCTTGCACCCTCCTTATCAGACCACACTCCACCCTTAACCGCAGACCTCCCTCACCTACCACCAAACCCCTGTTAAGATCCTCTATATCCACTGTTCTTGCCCTGTCTCTAATGCTCCCAGAGTCTGTCTTTGCAGACAACATTCCCTGTGAATCATTAACTACCTTCAATCTCTTTCCCTCCACCCTGTTGCACAATCCTCCAACCACTGACTCACTCTTGCTTTATCCTAAGTGTATATGTACATTTTGGTTAAAATCATGGACTTTGGAGTCATGGAATCTCTGCCTCAGCACTTGTGTGACTCTGGCCTCAGTTCTCTCATCTGTTAAACTGGGGTAAGACCGTGCTTACTAATAGTTTCTTGGGAAGAGTAAGTGAAGTGGCACAAGGGAAGCCTTTGATGCAGGGTCTGGAAGCTCAGGAGCACCCTGTGGTTGGGGTCATCATCCCCACTCACCAGCCTGGTCTCCTCCATGGGATCATGGTGCCCATTCTTTACAAAGAAAAGACAAAGTAGGTGACCAGCTCTGGGGAAACTGGAGTGACTTTGTTATACCATTCTGTTGGTTTTCAGCCATGCTAACAATGGAAAAGAGGGTTGATCTCACTCAGCCAGGTGTGAGACAGTGAGAGTAACCATTCCCATAGTGAGAATCAGAACGAGGACCAAGTGATGATCCTGGTGGCCTCTTGGTTTAATGTGGCTTATGGACCCTGTTTGTTTGGCCCAAGCAGGGTTTGGCCAAGGGGGTTTTGTTCTTGTTTACTTTGAAGTAGCCTTTAGATAGGGCCTGTGAGCTCTTCCTGGCCACATAAACTCACTTGTTTGTCTGCTCCATTGTCCTTGAAGTTTTGACTTCTACTATATATTATAGGAAAATAGTAAAGTTTTCAAAACCATGAAAACAAATAGTAAAATGTCCTTCATTCTTTAAACAGCAAAGAGCACAGTTAAAACAAAAACAAAAACAAAAAAACAAATCCTGTCTAGGAAATGAGGTAAGAAGTGAAAACCTGACCATCTTCCTAAAGAAGCATTCTCAAACTTGCATAAAAATGCCTAATTTTAAGGGGCCATGGGCATCCTAAGTTCAAGGAAATCCAATGTAAAAGTGAGAGCACTTGGAAAGTGGAAATATGAATTTCATATCACTCTCATCGAGGGTGTTCCTCCAGGTTTTCCTGAAGTGTCTCACATGTACTTCAGCACAGATTCTGGAAGATACACTATGACATTGCTGTTTTCTTCTCTCCTGCCCCAGTCCCCCTACGTGAAGGACATCTGGCAAAGCTGTGTAAAATGACTTCCTTTTGGCCTCCTCATGAGTTTCATTTTCTAGATAAAGTGCCTCTTTCAGGTGGCATCAGAGGACACTGAAACCTACTTACTCAGATGCTACATGCCACTCCTCCCTGCCAAGCACACCACCTCCATCTGCACACTTCCTCTGGACACTGCGGCCTATGGGCTGGTTTACCAAGGGGCTCAAGTTGTCCAGGCACTAAATCTTTACCATATGTCTTGCAGAACTGGGGTAGTCACCACCCGTCATCACCACCACTTTCATGTCACATGCTGGCACATATATATCCCTAGAGCCTTTCCTAAACTTCAGTGCATAACAGAGCTCTTGTCACCTTTTCGTGTTCTCCAGTTTTTGTCAAAATACCTCTGCCCTCCAACCCTTAGCTGTTTGTGTGTGATGTCAGATCCAAGGGACAGATGCCATATAGCATCAGAATTGCATGATTCTTAGACACCTACAGTTTAGTTTGGGGATCAGGTTCATCTGCCTGAATCCTTTTTCCTCCAGGATGAGTTCTTCCTTTATAGGACTCCTCTTTTATTAACTAGAGTTCTTGTGGGCCCATTCCACCAGACCTCAAGTCCTAAGTGTATACATACATGTAACAAAGTACCCAAAAGGAATCACATATAAATTATTTTATAGGCTGAATGAAATAATTTTAATTTAGCTCTACATTTTGATATTTTGAGGAGGAGCCACCCATTCTCCTTTGGGTGCATTCTCTAGATCGAGAAATAACCACTTGAATGGTATGTTTTATTTACATATTAATGTAAAACAATCATTCAAGTTCTGGATGAATATCATGGGGCTTCTTGATTGAGCTGGGCTTGGGCTCCAGCTCTGCAGGCAGATGGAGCACCTATTTCTCTCTGAAATTCAGTGCTGTGCAGAATTTGGATATTATAATACACACATTCTGGAAAACTGCTTGTTGCCCAGAGAAGAGAGAAACAAGAGAGAGAAACATTTCAGATGCAAATGCTTTCACTCTGTAACTCACTGTTTTAAAAACAGATTAAAGGGACTGGCAGTATTTCTTAGTGAGGTGAGATGGCAAGAAAAAACTTAATGAGCTTCTTTGAAATTAAAGTTGCTAAGAGATAGCCCAGGGAAGCTGGAGGGAAGTGGATCCATACTCACTACTTAGATTCCACCCAGGGCATGGGTTGTGAGAGAAGAGGCAGGCCCTGGATGTCCTGATGGATACTGGGATCTCTTTTAATCTACCACTGGGTGCATCACATGCTTTGGGGGATGTGGCTATCTCTGAATGACAGGAAATGGCTGACATGAGGCACTATACACTTCGCAGTTGGGCCAATTTTGAATGTAAGCCAATACTGGAGTGATTATGTCTTCCCTCTTTCCCAGTCAGGAATTCTGTGTCTTGCTAAAGTAGCACCACAATAGGGAAGAGAATTTGCAGTGCAGTTTCTTATTTTGAACAGTGATGCTGACCTTCAGCAACAATAGACTCAAATGGGTCATTAAAATTTCCCCGAACAGCTCCATCATGCATGCACATGGGTGACAGCTTCTGTTGAAGGTGCAAGATTGCTCAGCTTCCCAACAAGGCAAAGGGTAGTTTTCAATACCTGTACACCTGTTAACATTAAAGAGTAAAATTTTATAGAAAAATTTTTTACCATTGTGCAAAGATACAAATGACCTAAATGTTCATCAACTGATGAGTGGAAATATAATCATACAACAGAATATTATTCAGCCTTAAAAAGGAGTGAAATTTTGATGTATTACAACATGAATGAACCTTAAAAACATGAGAAGTGAAGTGAACCAGTCATAAAAATACAAATACTATATGATTCTACTTACCTGAGGCATCTAAAGTAGTTGAAGCTATAGAAAGAGAAAGTAGAGCAGTGGTTATCAGGGACTATGGGGTGAGGAAAATAGAAAATGTCTGTTAAATGGATGCAGAGGTTCTGCTGGGATACTGAGAAAGTCCTGCACACAGACAGTGATGTTTGGAAGCAATGTGAATGTACTTAATGCCATTGAACTGTACACTTAAAAATGGTTAAAATTAAAAATTTTGTGTTACCCAAAATTTACCACAATAGAAAAGGTGAGAGTAAGGTAATAGAAATTAGGCTGATAGATAACTGTATTTATTACTATGTAGACCATATGCAAGCTAGAAATATATGTGATTTGAATATTAAAACAAATCCAACCTCATTTTTACTTGTTAGGAGAATTCTGTATTACATTAAAAAGTCTGATACACAAAAATACAAAAATAAATGGGGTATCCTTTGAGAGATTTTGTAGTCTTTAATTTTTTATTTTAGATGATTCCTTATCCATCTACTTTGTTCAGCTATCCTCAGACCCAGGTATATATTTGGAATGTATATGAGTACACATTCCAGGTATACATTTGGAAAATACTGTAAATTAGGTTTTCTGAAATAGTTCTGCTGATGCTACCATGTGGAATTTTGAGGCTCCATTTTCCACCCTTATTTCCCATTGAATGCCAACACCATTGCTCAATTGTCACCCTGTAATGGGCATACAAATCATCCAGGAGTTTGTGAAAATGCAGTTTCTCATTCAACAGGACTGGGGATGAACCTCAGATTCTGCATTTCTAAGAGGTTCCCAGATGACAATTCCAATCTGATGACTACGGTATGAGCAGCAGGGCCCCCAGTCATCCTCACTCTGGACCTGAGTGTGGACCTTTTCCTCTCACTAGAATACAAGCTGTCTCGGAGGGCTGAAACCGAACTCCCAATTCTGTGTCTCTTTCAGCCTCAAGCAGAATGGCTTATGCAAAAGTTTAAGCCCATTAATACTGGTTATAATGGTTAAATTCAAATTATAAAATGTAAAAAGCAAATAAAGGAGGAAATTGGAGAGAAAATATTAATTAGAAAATACAGATGGAAAAATTATGAATAGTCTTTGATATCCCAAATGAATGGACTTTGTCAACTAAAAGAAATGAGTTTTACATGTGAGTGCCCAGATAATCTTGAGAAAAGAGCGTGACACCCAGAAAAATACATAGAGAAAGTTACTGATGATGACTTCATTAGGTTGACAAGTGACATCTTTTAAAGGAATTTCATCTTCCAAGTTTCATTTCAGTATCTCATTGCATGAGAAAATAGAACTAATTCTTACTTGATTAAATTCATTTCTAAAGACTCTGAATATGACCACCATATGATAATTTCACTTTATTTAGCACAGTGCTTTGCCCTTAAGCTACTATAAATAATTCCTAGTATTGCTGTTCTTTAGAATGAGACTGTAAGATAGGCCTCAGGAAATAAATTCTATCTCAGAATGTAAGAAAATAAGTTAATATGATAAAAACCAATCATGAGTAGAACTGACCCTTGTTGATGTACAAAATGAATTTTATGCCAAATAGTAGCAGGGCTGTAAATGAGAAATAATATATTGGAGTAGGTTGTGAGTTTTACATTTGAACACATTCTGGTTTTAAGTGCAGAGTGACATGTTTCATCCTGTGGTCTTCCTGTGATACTCATTTTTTCTGTGGTTACAGTTTTTTCTTCTGTTATTCAGTGGGCAGACTAATTTCTCAACATGGATGAGACTAGACTTGAGATACTTGAACTTGCCCTTGCTCTGATCTCTTTCAATTTCTGTAGCATATAAAGTGAAGGATGACATTCATTTGTCCACATCAGACATGTCCTCCTGATGCAGCTTCCTCCACAGGCCCTCCTGACAAAGAAAGCAAAGAGGAAGCCCTCATTCATCTCTGTGGTTACCACATGGCGAATGTTCAGTCTGTTCCATCTACTGAAAGTAGATCTGATGAGCAGAAAGCCTCCTCCTTGGCTGTTCATTATGCATTGGTCTTGAAACCATGAATCTGAGGGCAGCATTACCGCTTCTGAATTTAATGTATAATTTAATTTATCATCTCATGCTTTCCATTTCAAGAATTATAACAAACCAAGTATGTGTTGATTTTCTAATATAAATTAGTTTTTTAGTTAATCTGAGAATTGATGTGGCTTGAGCCTTTAATACATATGAATTCTTAAACACCGGTTTCTTTGATCTTCTAGTTCTCGTTTCCCTCTGTCACTATTTTTGTTGAAAGGCTTTGAAGTTTCTTATTCCAAATTACATGAAACATTGATTAACCTCATAGATTTATTTAAGTGCTTTTTGTTATTAGATATTTTAGAGAGACTCATAGAGGCAGAAGGGCAGAAATTCTGTAATTAATCAAGATTGCCTGGTTCTGTTGTTACAGTGTCAGTGAATTGGTTCCCAGTAGGAGATTTAATAGAAAAACATTCAATTTCAAAATGGCCTGGATGCATCAAAGGGATTAAGCTGTAATGCTTTTAATCCTTGTAACTCAAACAAAGAGAAATTTTCCCTGAGCAATGAACTGCATAATGTGTTTGTGGGCCAGCAAATGATAATTATGGAACATCAGCTAACTGGCCAACTCTATAGCTAAACCATTTGGCATAGGATGGCCAGAGAGACAGCCCTGAGGATTTAGCAGCTTTTAAGCTCTAGGATTTGAGTAAAACTAATATGGGTGCCATTTTGCCATTTTAGCATCAGAGATATTACTGAAAGACCTTTAGGTTAAAACTCTAAAACTCAAAAATGGCAATCATGTGGCATGTAAGCCACAGCTTCCCTACCCCAGGGCCCATGGCACACATTGCTCTTCCAACTCTGTACTTCTCATCAAGAATGCATCTGAATTGGATCTATTTGCCATCCCTGTTTTAGGTCTTTTATTTAATTTTATGTAAGTTATTGAACTTTTATAATTAAATTTCTGAGTTTCCAAATATCTTGTAGAAACTGTCAAATAACATATAGAAGGAACTTAAGGTGTACATTTTTAATAACTTGTGTTTATTGATTTTGGTGGTTTCTGGATATTATTTTTATTTAAGCTTTTTGTTTTGAGAAAATCATAGGTTCACATGCAATAATAAGAAATAATACAGAAATATTCCATGTATCCATTTCCCAGTTTCCTCCAGTGGTACCATCTTGCAGAATGAGAGTACCACCAAGATGTTGATGTTAATACAATCAAGATATAGAACATTTCCAATACCACAAAGATCTCTCATGTTGCCTTTATAACCATACCCATTTCTCACCTTCCCCATTCCTATTTAACTCATGGCAACCAAAAATCTGTTCTCCATTCCTATAATTTTGTCATTCTAAGAATATTAAACACTAGTCCCCTCAATTGATGGTTTTGCTTTCCATGGTTTCAGTTACTCATGGTCAACCATCGTTCAAATATATTAAATGAAATTTTCACAATAAACTTTTAATTATATGCCATTATGAATAGTGTATGAAATCTTGTGCTATCCTGCTCCATCCTACACAGGACATGAATCATTCTTTATCCAGCGTATTCATGCTGTATACACTGCTTGCCTATTAGGTGCTTAAGCAGCCATTCTGATTATCAGGTTAACTGTAAAGGAATGATAGTGCTATTACAGTAATCCTTATTTTTACTTAATAATGCTCTAAAGAGGAAGAGTAATAGATATTGGTGATTCAGATATGCTGAAGAGAAGCCATAGAGGGCTTCCTTTTAGTAAAAAGACAAAGGTTCTCTACTTACTAAGGAGAGAAAAAAATCATATACTATAGTTGCTAAGATCTATCATAAGAGTGAATCTTGTGTCTGTGAAATCATGAAGAAAAAAAATCATGCTTGTTTTGCTGTCACATCTCAAACTGTTAAAGCTATGACCAGAACGTGTTATAAGTGCTCGCTTAAGATGGAAAAGGTATTAAGTTGTATGCCTTGCCACATTCCTGTAATCCCAGCAACTCTGGAGGCTAAGTAGGAGGATTGCAAGTTCAAAACTTGTTTTAGCAACTTAGTGAGACCCTGCCTCAAAAGGAAAAATAAATGGTTTGAGGATTAGCTCAATGGTAGAAGCCTCCTGTGTTTAATCCTCAGTAGCACAAAGAAAAAAAATGGAAAAGGCATTAAATTTGTGGGTAGGAAACATGAACAGAAAACATCCTCCAACTGATAAGAATGTATTGTGCCAGAAAGCATTAAGACTAAATGAATACTTTAACTCAAACTATCATTATTTGCAGACGACATGATCCTATACTTAGAGGATCCAAAAAGTTCCACCAGAAAACTTCTAGAACTGATAAATGAATTCAGCAAAGTTGCAGGATGTAAAATAAATATCCATAAATCAAATGCATTTCTATACATCAGCAATGAGTTCTCTGAAAGAGAATTCAGAAAAACCACTCCATTCACAATAGCCTCCAAAAAAATAAAATACTTGGGAATCAATCTAACAAGAGTGGTGAAAGACCTCTACAATGAAAATTACGAGACACTAAAGAAAGAAATTGAAGAAGATCTTAGAAGATGGAAAGACCTCCCATGTTCCTGGATAGGCAGAATCAATATAATTAAAATGGCCATACTACCCAAAGCGTTATACAGATTCAATGCAATCCCAATTAAAATCCCAAAGGCCTTTCTTATAGAAATAGAAAAGGCAATCATGAAATTCATTTGGAAAAATAAGAGACCCAGAATAGCCAAAGCAATCCTCAGCAAGAAGAGTGAAGCAGGAGGCATCACAATCCCAGACCTTAAACTTTACTACAAAGCAATAGTAACAAAAACGGCATGGTACTGGCACCAAAACAGACATGTAGACCAATGGTACAGAATAGAAGACACAGAGTAATACACATAAATACAACTATCTCATACTAGACAAAGGTGCCAAAAACATTCATTGGAGAAAAGATAGCCTTTTCAACAAATGGTGTTGGGAAAACTGAAAATCAATTTGCAGTAAAATGAAACTTAACCCCTATCTCTCACCATGCACAAAACTCAACTCAAAGTGGGTCAAAGACTTAGACCAGAGATCCTGCATCTAATTGAGAAGAAAGTAGGCCCAAATCTCCATCACATTGGATTAGGCCCCGAATTCCTTAACAAGACTCCTATAGCACAAGAAATAAAAGCAAGAATCAATAAATGGGATGGATTTAAACTAAAAAGCTTCTTCTCAGCAAAAGAAACTATCAATGAGGTGAACAGAGAGCCTACATTCTGGGAGCAAATTTTTGCCACACTCTCATCAGATAGAGTACTGACCTCCAGGATATATAAAGAACTCAAAAAACTTAACACCAAAAAAACAAACAACCCAATCAATAAATGGGCTAAGGAGCTAAATAGAAACCTCTCAGAAGAAGATATACAATCAATAAATATACATATGAAGAAATGTTCAACGTCTCTAGCCATTATGTGATATTTTGTAATACTGGGTATTGAACCAAAGGGTGCTCTACCACTGTGTTATGTCCCCTTGCTATTTATTTATTTATTTATTTATTTATTTATTTATTTATTTATTTATTTTGAGACAAGGTCTTGCTAAATTGCTTAGGATCTAGCTAAGCTGCCATGGCTGACCTCGAACTTGCGATCCTTTTCCCTCAGCCTTTTGAGTCAACTGGATTACAGAAGTGTGCCACCATGCCCAGCTTGATTATGTGATTTTCATTCTTAGCCTGTTGATATAGTGGATTACACTAATTGATTTTTTAAATATTGAACTAGACGTACATCCCTGGAATAAATCCCACATGGTCATAGTCTATAATTATTTTTAAAAATAGATGCATTTTATTCGCTAATATTTTGTAAAAGATTTTTAAAAAATTTACATGCAGAGCAATACTGGTCTGTAGTTTTCTTTTTTTTGTACTATATTTTTATGGATTTTGGCATGAGGGTAACATTAACTTTACAACACGAATTGGGAAAGTCCCTTTGTTGCTATATTCTGGAAGAGATTGTGTAGAACTGGCTTTAATCCATGTGCATATTCTCTTCTCTCTTTCTCACACACACACATACACACAAACACACAGAATAATGTTTCAGGAGAAACTTCTAGGCTTGGAGATATATTTTTTGGAAATCTTTAAAGTATAAATTAAGTTTCTTTTTTCTTTTAACTGATATGTTGATATTTAAAATAACTGTTGTGTGTTAGGGCCTAAGTATGCTATTTTATTTTGGTTTTCTGTTTGTAATTTCTGTTTTTTAAAAATTCTTTCTTTTCCTTGCCTTCCTATAGGTTGCATGTACATTTTTTAGAAATCCATTTTTATTTATCTATAGTATTTTTGATTGGAACTCTTTGCATGACTTAAAAAAATCTTTTCTTATATGTCTAGGTATTCCATTGTATATGCACAATTTATCAGTATCACTGATGTCAAGAGCATTACCTCTCTTTATATTCTTTTTTCCTCCCTATGGCAACATAATTATTTTAAATATTTCTTCTGCACTCAGAGTTATAACTTTTGATCCAACCACTGAACTAATTTAGAAAAAACCCAAGGAAGAAGAAAGGCTATTTTTTACCCAAATTTTTGCAGATCATGCTCTTTCCTTCTTCCTGAGTTCCAGAGCACTCTGTTTTATTGTTTTCTTTTTTTGCTTCAACAACTCTTCAGCTCTACACCCAGGGTTGGTCTGCTAGCAATAAACTTTCAGTTTTCCTTTATCTGAAAATATCTTGATTTCCTTTTCATTCCTAAAGGAATTTTCACTGAGTATACAATTCTGGGTTGACAATTATTTCCTTTCAGCAAATTTTATGTTGTGTTTCTTTCTGGTCTTTATGGTTTCTGATTAAAATAAATAAATAAAGACCACTATTGTTTGAATTGTTCTCCCCATAGACTGTTTTTCTTAGGATTTTATCTTCATCTTTAGTTGTCAAGAGCTGATTGTCACATGTCATGAAGTGGCTTTCTTTGGCTTTACTTATGGTTTGCTAAATTCCTTGAATTTAAGTTTATACCTCCTGTCAGATTTGAGAACTTCTCAGCCATTACTATTTCAAATACTTTTTCAACACTACCTTTTCTCCTGTCCTCCCATGATTCCAGTGACACATGTTAGATATTTTGTTTAGTCCCATAGGTCCCTGAGGCTTGCTCCATTTTCTCTCTTTCTCTTTTAGTTTCCTCCCCTCTTGGTTGCTTGTGCCAGGTGATTTCTATTATTATGTCTTGCTGTTAACTGATTCTTTTCTCCATTCCCTCCTGTGCTTTTTGAGCCCATCTGCTAAGCTTGTTTCAGTTATATTTTTCAATTGTTTCACATTTGGTTCTTCTTTATTTCTTTGCTGAGAATTTCTATTTCTTTAATGAGGCTTTCTAGTTTTTCATTTGTTTGGAGCATGTTTTTAGTTTATCATAGGAGAGTTTTATCACAGCTATTTAAACGTCTTTGTCAGAAAATTTTAACATCTCTGTTTTTTATTGTGGTGGGATATATTGATTGTCTCCCTTATTTCACTTGAGAACTTCTTGGTTACTGGTATGATGAATTAATTTTTATAGAAACCCAGTCTTTTTCAGAATTATGAGATGATTCTGGATCTTATATAAACCTGCCTTTGCTGTCTTTTTCTGACACTACTCCAGCAGGGAAATCCCAGTTCATTACTGTCATGTAGAATAAAAGTCCAGGTTTCTCACTTACCTTTTCTTGGCACTGGGGCTCCTCATTGCTGCCAGATGAGATGGAGCCTGCTGCTCATGAGGTCTCCACTGACACTGCATGTTGGTGGCCTTGTTAGCACTGAACAATGGTGAAGACTTGTCTCTGCACTGGAGCTCCTCTGATGCGCCCTAATGGCTTGAGAAGCACCTCATTTCTGCAGTAGAGGTGGCAATCCAGGCTCCCATGAAGCTTAACAGAAACTACATGGGCTTTGGAGCCTATTACCTGCCTGCAGTGATAAAAGCACCAGCTCGCTATTTAGCCTTCCCTGACACTATCCTGGTAGAGATGTTGGGATGCCTTTGTACAGCTCAGGGTGATGGAAGTCTGGGCTCCCACTTGGCCTTTGTGGACATGTTTAGGGTGGTGCCACAGTTTTTGTTTTTCTCTGATGTTTGATATGGAATATAGCAGACATATTAAAACTTTTCTTTCCCTCCAGATTTCCTTTCCTGCTCTACTGGCTAGAGACAGCAAACTTTTGGGGACACTGTTTTTTTTTTCTCCTGCATTTATTAGTATTTCTAGATTTTTTGGCTTTTTTTGGCTTCCAGTCTGGCACATGTGAAGCAAAAAGAAAGTTCTGGGTACTCCCTGCTGTGCCACTCCTAGAGTTCTGATTTTGACGGCCAGTTCACCTTCTTTTCTCTGCCTTTCAGAATCTTATGTTTGTGTGTATGTATGTGTGTGTGTGTGTGTGTGTATATATATATATATATATATATATATATATATATGGTCCATGTTTTCTAGTTGCACTCAGGGGGAGGAATAGGGAAAAGTATATATACTGCATATTCTCAGAAGTAGAAGTCCAGATATACCCTTTTATTCACAAAGTTTAGAAAATATTCTGAGGTATTTTATTAGAAGAGAAGTAATCATTAGGAACAGAATCTGAGAATGATGCTTTCACAAATGCCCAGTAGCCACATATAACTTTGGGAATAACTTACATATCAAAATCACATTAGAAAAATGACTGCTATATTAGAAAATAGAAACATCTAGTTGTCTCCTAAAACAAAAGATGTACCATCACCCTTTGCCTATTGTTGAGACTGTGCTCTTGTTCACTGGCTCTGATACAAATCCCACATGCATATTGGACTGTTCCAGTATTTGTAGAGGCCCAGTTGTATATCCAGGCACCCCAAATGATTCTTGGCTTATAGGAACTGAAGGTTATAACAAAACTACTTATACAAAGTTGCTCATGACTCATTATGTTACTGTTCCAGCAATATTTGCATTTTAAAAGAAGGATACCATAAAAATGAGAATATTCAGCCAACAAATGGGCTTCGCACAAATTTGTTTTCCAACTTCCATATGAGAAATTTTCTGAGAAGGGAAAATAGATTTACCACAATTCTACCATTTGCAAGAAACTTGTAATTGCCTTATGATCCACGTTTAAAGCTATTCCTATGTGGTGGATACACAACTTTTTTTTCAAACATGGCTATCAGTAAATCTCTATTTCTGTATACACTGATGAGGACTTTTTAACGTGAAAAGCATGTATGTAGGGGGATGAATGCATTCCATTCTGCTTGAGCAAAAAACACCAGTCTAGAACATAAAAAGAAAGAGTGCTTGTTCAGGGTGTTATAAAGGTCCAGCTTTTCTGGTTGGAAAGAGTTCCTTCTATCCATGGAAGCCCAGCACAGGACTAAATGTGTGGCTGTAGGTTCGGTGAGGTCTGGGTCAAACCTTTGCCTTGCCTTTTACTAGCAGTGTGACTTCCATGACTTTCTAAACCTTGTTTTCTTTGAGTGTAAAGTAGACCTAGTAATATTAACCATCTCATGTGAGATAGTTCATGTAAATTACTTACCTAAACATAGCACAGGCTCAGTAAATGTCAGACATAACAGATAAAATCTTTGAATTAATAAGGCAGTTTTCCCCTAATAAGAAGAGATGTGTTGCTCTGGACATGGCATCAGTGGTGTGTTCTTTTCCTGGAAAAAATGTTATGCAAGAGCTAAGGGTTAGGAACCTCAGGCAATGTGAGAGAAGCTTGTGATCTTCTTGCATGAGAACCAAGCCCAGCTGCTCATGTACCTCTACCTCTCTGAAGGTTGAATTAGAAAACACACATTCTTTACGTTTTTGAAAGTTTTGGACTGCCAGAAATAACGCGCCTTTCTTCTCTTTCCTAATCACATCATCATTGTTTCAAACCATTACAAAATGAGAGATAGGTAGTCAAGTCTGAATCAAAACTGACAGTGGGTAAAGAGTTTAAAATAGTTGGTGGAAGTGTGCCTTAATGGCAAGAATTTTCCTTAAAGTGGTAATTTTGTAATCATGAGCAAATCTGTCAAAGTGCTAGTCATGTTTGATTCATTTGGAAATAAATCAGGTTTATTGCTTTAGCCACACCTCGTACTTACAGGAAAAAGATATGCCTGAATTTTAATGTCTCCATTGGTATCATTGATATTAGATAAATTTCATCGTAGCCTCACCAAATTGGGTTAATATGGGCTGCAAAGGCAGCAATGTTGCTATTTCATCCAAATCTAGAATTGTGATAAAACTAAAAACAACATTCTGAACACGTGTTGGGCCCCATAATGCCCATAAGGAGGAAGGCTGGCCACATCTCCCTGGACCTTGAGTTAAAAGTAAGGGGCACATGAGACCCATTTACATGAAACCCTCCAACTCTAATTGGCCTGAGTTCTAATTAATTAATAGTTCTAATCCTGTGGTAAGTCTTTCCTGTAATAGACTGTCTTCAGTCCTCCAGCTGCTGCCTGGGCAATAACTTTGAGTATTGGGGGATTCCTATTTAATAAAGGAGAGTTATTGCCAGTCCAAAATGATATTCTCTCTCCACCATTTATTCCATGTCTGGCTGTGGCCTAACATCTAACTTCCTGGGTCTCATTTTTTTCTTTAATTAAATAGGAACAATACCTCAAAGTTTTCAGTGAGTGTTAAGTGATATGACATATGTCAGGTGTGTGGTATCAGCATTCGTACCCCTTTCTGCCTGTTGTTTTCTATGTTCTTAACCAGACCAGGGTAGGTTTTGGCTTGTTGGCTGTGTCCCCAGGCATTGTTTTTGTTTAAAATTCACTTTTACTGAGATTCTGCCCTGTCTAAATTCCCAAGTTTAAAATAGCCAGTAGACATACTGCAAAAGATTGGGTATTTAGTGACATACACTTGTATACAACAATACTGATACATAGGATCTGAGAGGGTCCACCAGTCAATCATTTCTTAATAAATTAACAGAATATATTATTAGTTGTTTGTCACCCAAAGGAGCATGGGTCAGAGAACTGTAGAGTGGAAATGTAGGAATTGAATATTTTTATTAGAATGGGAGGGAGATCCAGTCACACATTCATAAATTTGTTTTACAGATTCTCACCGACTACCCACTTTGAGGTAAGTACAATAGGAATGAGAGAAATGAGACACCATCTGTGTCGTAAATTTACAATGTATTGGAGATTGTGGTGAGGAGGGCATGCAGATAATTATGATCCAAGGCAATCTGTGGTGCTGTGGGCAGAGGCAAGGCTGGGAGGACTTGGCCAGCTGAAGTGCCAGGCATCTGCAAGGCATCAGGATGCCTCAGGGGAAGGTAAGACTGAGGCAGTAAAGACCTTGTCTGCCAGCTCCACAATTTTGCTTCTGACTGATTTATTACTCACATAGGCAAATCTGAGCCTCAGGATCTAGATGGAATCTCACTCAGCTCCTTTGCAATACGCTCTACTGTGACCATAACCATTGGTGTCTCCGGGGAGATCTCAGAAATACAGTATAATCTTAAAACACAAATATAGAACTACAACAGTGATGCCTTAAGGCCCTAGTGATCATGCAGAGATCTAGGGCACATTGTTTTATTTCTGTGAGTTTTGGTTTCCTCTTGCATGAGGATAATAACAAGTATTTTCCAGTTTGTTGCGAGGGGTGAATGGGACCCTTTTTAAGTGTGTTCCTAGCTCATATTAATTTCTTGTTAATTATTATTATTTTTTTTTTAATTTTTTTCTTTTTTTTTGTAGATGGACACCATGTCTTTATTTTATTGCTCTGTATGTGGTGCTGAGGATCGAACCCAGGGCCTCACGCATGCGAGGCAAGCGCTCTACCACTGAGCCACAATCCCAGCCCTCTTGTTAATTATTTTTAATGTTTTGCTTGCTTGTTTTGTACCTCCACTGCCTTCCTTTAACTTGGATGGAAGTTTTGCCTGCACTGCACTGTGTTCTATCTACTAAATTACAATAAAAGTGTTTTAATAATGAAAAGTTTAACTTTCCAGTCTTCAAATAGAATAAAGACTTTTTCGTAGGAGAGGAAAATTAGAGAAATCTTTCCTTTTAAGTAGGAAACAGCTATTTCATATTCTTTGTCAGATTGAATTGTTAGGATGACAACAAGAATCAGTTTATCTATTTCCTAAAATTTTCTAAAACTTATGTTTTGTTTATTTTTTTCAGGATATAGTATATCTATTTATGAAAAATCTGATGATTTAGATTCTATTTTGTCTGTAGATTACAGAATTCCATTATTTTTCAGAATTCTTTTCCTTTTCAAATTGTGGTGACTAGAAGATTAGATTTGTCATCAAATTCTTGTCTGATTGATTATTTCTTGCTTTGTTATTTGGTTCTTTGGATTTAGGGATTCCTGAATGTTCTAAGGGATATACTGATTGTTGTATTTTCTAGATTTAAAGATTTATCTAATGTGGAGGCGGGTTAGGTAGTTGTAGCATCATTTTGTGGTTCTCTCTTTGCTTGGAAAATGCTCACTTCCTCCCTGAAGTTATGATCTGATGGGCATTCCTGGATCAACACGAACTGGGAAAACACCATTGACTACCTGTGCTAATATGCAATAGTCAAAAAAGTATTTCACAAAGTCAAATTGTGATATTAAGCGAAAACATTTTTTCATCTCATTTATAAATGGAATGAGACCATTTCACATGATGGGACTGTGAGACATTGTAGATCTTTATATTTCCTAAATAATATCCTTTTATATAGATTCAAGTTGCAGGAAAAGTGCATATTTGCAAAGATAAATTAGTCTGTGTTTTCAAAGAATTGCAAGATTGTAAAATGCTGATTGTCCTAATGATGATTTGGAATGTGACATGTTGCTTCTCCTAATGATGAATTTCTCTAAAATTTTTGTTGGGTTTGACAAAAGTAGCTTCAAATTTTAAATACTAGCCTGGGTTTGTAGTTGGTCCTTTTAGTATTTTAGTTTCTAAAGACAAAATACATCATGGAACCAACAAAGTGAATAATGGCTTAGTGGGCATCATTAGTTACACTGGTGCTTCCTGAGTAACTGGTAACTGACCTGTGCTGGTCACCAGTCAGTGGAATTTGGAGTGATGTGTCAGAACACCAGGCACCAGAGGAGTAAAATCAGAAAACATCTACCCCTGTTTATAGACCAGAATCGTTCAGCAGTTTCTGCTTCCACCTGTTACAGTTTGGATTTACCCTCTGAATAAGTCAGCTAAGCTGTAACCCAGTGTCCCTCTGATAACAGGCTCACATTCCTCAGAGTTTCTTACAAATTTTGTATTGTTTTTACCCCTTCTCCCTCTTTTTATGGCCTGAGATTTTGAGCTGCTATAGAAAATGTTAAAAATACAACAGTGACAACGTGAATTTCATAATCTGGTGGAACCTCGTTCTATATAAGTTTGGGACATACAAACTATTTTCTGGTTTTATTTCCATTTCTATTCCCTTGATTTTACTGTAATACAGCCACTAATTCAGAGGTTGGCTGGAAATGGAGATTAGATGTTCCATAGGCAGCTCTCTGCCCCTCATACTTCAGGGTATTTTGAGAGTGTGGATGGGACCCAGTATTACAATAGAGCTCAGAAATATTTTCACCAGAAATCTTTAAAAAGAAATGGGTTTGGACTAATGAAAGTATAGTAAATGCTACATGCCATATTTATTATGTGTAAGGCAGCCCTGATCTCTGCCCTCATGGAATCTCCATTTTGGCAACATCTTCACTGTCTACATGGCCTGGCAATTCTTCCACAGGGCTTAGCAGCGGGTGAGAGGGCTCTAGATATCTCAAGCAGGAATAAAAATATCAAAATGAAAATAAGGAGAATAACATAAGGGGAGAAGGAGGGAATGGTGGGGAAATGGATAAAAAAGTAATGTGTTTACTGGGAAGAGGGGTCGACAGGACTCAGGCACCACAGTTGTGTAAAGAGCTGCTCAGTGACCTAGACCATCTACCCCTGCAGTAGGAGTTGCCCATTGTTAAGGCATTTTACACCATTTCAAAGGTAAGATCCTGTCCCCCCTTCATATGTGATGTTATCAGTTTTAGCCAGTTCCAAGTTGCTGAGAGAAAGCAGGATATCTGACTGCCAGCACAGACTATACTTCCCCTCTTTTATGGCTCATTGTAAAAACATTGAGCTGACCTATAATTTGATAAATGCCAACTGGAGTCAACTCACTTGTCAGAAAAATTATTTATGAATGTAATTTGGCTATAAGGATTCTTTAGTATTTTTGCTACTTGGAAACAAAAATTGAAATTAGGAGGAGGACAAATTGTATTTTATCACCTGTGTGTAAAAGATATTCAAAGCTGCACTGGATCACAGTGGATGCTTGTCCTCAGGACACACCCAAATAACTGTGGCTTAGGTTTTTCCTAATCATACATTGCCTTTGCTGCCTAACTCATTCTTTCATGAAACACACTGCTTGATAAAATTTGCCTTTTCTTCAAAAATCCTCTTCTGGTTTGTCTGGGTTATGTATTGACCTATTTATTTTGTGTGTGGGTGGTTTTTGTGACTGCTCCACCTGGCTCAAAAATTTAATAACTAAGTCTAAATTTTCAACTATGAGTATAATGGAAATCCTTACAAAACTACATGTGCACCTGTTTCAATTCCTCCCAAGTTTGTATATCAATGGTTGTTTAGCTTAGTAGAATGCATTATGCTAATGAGCCTAGGTTATGGTTTTGATGTGTAAGTGCCAGGTACCACATATGTCCTACAGACAGACTAAGCTTTGAACCCAGAGAGGGATCCTGCACATGAATGCCCATGGTCCTGGAGGGCCAGGCAATAGAATGAAGGTGAATCTGAGTAAATCTGTCATGATAAAAACAGCTCAGTTGCAAGCCTTCTTTATGAAGTGTCTCCTCTCAATAGCAACTTCTATGCATATGAAAACGAGTGCATAAATATGTGGTAGATGCATCTGCAAGTTTTTAAAGTGAGAACTTGACAGGTTTGGGCTAGTCCCAGAAAGCAGAATAAGCAAAATTACCACTGTGCCAGTACAAGGGGTGGAGTTTCCATAAGAGCTAGTCCACTGCTGCTCAATTTCCTGCCTCTTTAGCCATGGAAAAAAACAGACTCTGCAATTTTCTTTATGAACCATTGTATAAAAGACTCTATGTGTTCAAGAGTGGAAAGACACAAAAAACTTTTACTGAAGGGTCTTCTCTGGTCTATGAGAAACCAATTGTTCAGCTGACATCATGGATTAAGAACATTCCTTATGGCCAGTTACTCTGTGGAAACAAATGGAGATCTTTAGGAATCAGAAGAAAGGACTCCAAAACATGTGAAAAATACACAAGAAAGTCAACACTGGAAACATTAGGAAATAACAGTAGTCCCCCATGATGCAGATTTCACTTTCCATGGTTTCAATTACCCCTCGTAATTGAAAATATTACACAGTCAGAAAATATTAAATGGAAAATTCCATAAATGAACAACTCACAAGTTTTAAATTGTGTGCTGGTCTAAATAGTGTGATGAAATCTGATACCATCCATATCCACTTCACGAGGGATGTGAATCATCCCTTTAGCCAGTGTATTCATGCTATATATACTACCTGTCTGTTTGTTATTTAATAATCACCTGGGTCATCAGACTGATGGTCACAATATTGCAATGTCTATACTCAAGCAACCCTTACTTCATAGCCTAATGTTATGTCACAATGTCTACATCATTCACTTCATTTCATCTCATTATCTAGGCATTGCATTATCTTGCATTATCACAGGAAAGATGAGTATAGTTCACTAAGAGATTTTGAGAGATACCACATTTATATAATTTTTATTACTGTTTATTGTTATGGTTGCTCTATTTTATTAGCTATTGTTGTATTGTTGTTAATCTCTTACTGTGCCTAAGTTATAAATTAAACTTTATCATTGACGTGTATGTGTGGGAAAAAAGGGAACATATATAGGATTCAGTACTATCCACGTTTCAGGCATGACTTGGGGGTCTTGGACTGTACCCTCCTCACATGTGGGAAGATTAGTCTATACTTACCTAAATATAATTGGATAATTAGGTAAATAGTTTCATCAAAGGACAGCATCATTCATGAAGTGATTCTCGAGCAGAGTAATATGCCCATATTGGGAAGGGTGTTAGATATGAATGATGTTGACTGGGTATGTTGCACAAGTGAGCACAAAGTGTGAGCTAAGGAGCATGACAACAAATGTATGTCACCAGGGCTATTGTCTTTAAAAACTAAACAAAAATCTTTTGTTAAACTTAAAACCATTTATTGCTAATTTCTTAACCCACTCCACTCATGAGAACTGTGTGCAAATATCCAGGTTCTCCTCTTTCTGAACACATGGTAGCATGGTACTTCTCTTCCTCGTGTGACCATGTGACTTGCCTGAGCCAGTAAAGTGAGAGTGAATTGGTACATATTATGAGGCACAGCAGTTTTTTTTCTCTCTTTTTGTTGTTGCAGTAATGGTAAATTGCATGTGTTGAGATGGAGCCTTCATTGGCCTGGGCTCCTGCATGAATATAACAAGCAGAGCTTCCCTAATGGCCTGCAATGAACATGTAGCACAATGAAAAATAAATCTATATTGTGTTAAGCCCCTAGAATTTGAGAGTTGCATGTTCCCATGGCATAAGTTAGTTCATCTTGGATGATAAAGATATTATACTCACATTCTCTTTATGCCTGGCCATACGTTCACTCCTCAACTCCCTATACTCTGATTTCTATCCTAACGCTAATGAAACTATTATGGAAAGGTCACAGAGCTGTGATACAAAATGATGGTTTTAGGCCTTTTTTTACTGAGCACTTTCCTTGCAGTTGATGTAACAAGGTGTGGATGGGTGTGTTTTTTGTTTCATGAATTTGAAGACTGAAGTTCATAGACACAAAATTGAGAGAGCAAAGTAATAGGATTTATTAGAGTAATAAAGAAAGAAAAGAAAAGAAAGCAAGCCAGAGCTCTCAAAAGGGGAGGGGTCTTGAGAGAAGGTTGCCAATAGAAGTCTATTGTATAGGAGTTTTAAAGGCATATCTGATGACCCAGTGCAGTGATCGGTGGGGCAAGGGATGCTAGAATTGAACTATCAAGTTCTTTAGCCAAGGATGATGGCACATGCCTATAATCCCAGTGGCTCAGGAGGGTGAGGTGGGAGGATCATAATTTCAAAGCCAGCCTCGGCAAAAGCAAGGCACTAAGCAACTCAGTAAGACCCTGTCTCTAAATAAAATAGAAAATAGGGCTGGGGATGTGGCCTGAGTTCAATCCCTGGTACCCTCCACCCCCAAAAAGCTCTTTAAGCTCTGAATTTAATAAGCCAATCAAAATTGCATGATTTCAGTTCGTAATTTACATAATGAAGAGGATGGGTCCAACCTTGTGGTTTGGCACATCTACTGGGGAGAGGAAGTGCTCCAGGTAAGGGTAGATTTGATGGTCAGCTGTTGCTAGGGGCAAGGGTAAGGGTAGTTAAGGGAGAGCAATTGTGGTTGAAGTAGTTAAGAACAGTAACAGGTGTTAAGGAGCCCTTGTGGTTAAAGCTGTCAGAGGCAGAAAGTAAGAGAATGTTCTCCTGACCTGATGTCTCCTTCTAAGATGGCATGATGCTCTCCTCTCTTCCTTCCCCTCTCCAAGGCCTTTATCTTGTCTGCCTATGGGAGCTCTACTTTTTGCCTCATTCCCTCATTGACACTGTTGACCATTTCTTTCTTAAAACTCCTTTCCATGACATCCACTTTTGATTCATCTGCCAGATCACTGACCATGTATTTGAGGTGTAAAGACCAAATAATCTCATTCATTTTACTGTTCTAATGAATATATAGATAACCAAGATGCTGATGAGTCCCAATAGTTCCTCTTTCCCCAATACCTACTCTGCAGTGTGGACTTGTACAGAGAAGAGTTATTCAAAAGAAGCCACTCACCTCCAAGTGAGCTTCTCTCTCCCTAGACCTGATGATTCTTTAAAGTCACACAATCATTAGCTAGGAGTCATTCGATTTCTGTTCTCCTTCAGTCATAATTCAGACTCTCCCCAATTCAATTTGTAACTAAATACTACAATTTTGTTTCTAAATTTCATCTTCCTATATCTTTTCTTCCACATTGCCTTCTCTCTCATGGATACCAATAATTCAAGTCCTCATATTTGTCTTCCAAGTTCCTCTAAGAATCTCTGGATTGAGCTGGGTGCGGTGGTGCACATCTGTAATCCCAGCACTTTGGGAAGCTGAGACAGGAGAATCACAAGTTAAAAGCCAGCCTCAGCAATGGCTAGGCACTAAGCAACTCAGTGAGACCCTGTCTCTAAATAAAACACAAAATAGGGCTGGTAATGTGGCTCAGTGGTCGAGTACCCCTGAGTTCAATCCCCAGTACCAAAAAACAAAAAAACAAAACAAAACAAAACAAAAAAGAATCTCTGTATTGGGCTTCCTATATCAATCCATTTTCCATGGAACTTTTGAAAAAAAAATCTTTCTAAAACACAAAATTTGTCATGTTCCTATCCTTTTACTCAGAATCTTAGATGTAACCTCATTACATTAAAATTAAAATCTAAACCCTTTGCAGGGCTCTGAATCAGCTGTTTATACTAACAGTCTGGTCTTGTCACCTACCACACCTCTGAATCTAGTTCTCATGTGCTTTTCTGCCATTCTCTTTATTTTTGTATATTTTGTCCCCTGCACCTGGACTTTATTCATTTGGCTAATGTCTACTTTATATTTAAAAATCAACCTAATCATCACATCTTTCAGAAAGCCTTCCACACTCTTCAACTTTGCATTTTAGAGGTCTTGTCTCTGAGGTCCATAGTACTAATGACACTGGTGGAAGGCCATGTCATGTATGTATCAGTTTCTCCTCCAAAACTGTGTTTTGTTCAATTCTGTGATCCCATATTTCATCTCTTTATTCCCCACATCTAGAAAATGCCTGACACAGGTTAGCTATAAAATAAATGCTGATGAATGAATGCAAAGCAGATAGACCTAGAAAGTCGATTCTGAATTTTGTTTTTAACTTAAGAACTTTGGGAACCATTACAGACCTTTAATAAGGTGATGGTATAGAACAACACCTGCAGAGAGTAATTAGAATGGAAAGGAGTGGGCATTTCTAATTTCTCAGAGATGGTGTGAAATCTGTTGTTAATGGTAAGAATGAGAAGAGAACAAGATATTGTGAGACTGTGGCTTTTGATTCTCCAGAATTCTGTTTTTTATAATTCTTTCTGTAACTTACTTCTGCTATGGTTAAAGTTGGTATAACATGGACAAGACAAAGTTGTTAAGTAATTTGTAAATTCAATGAAAGAGAAGCCAACATTTTTGAGGAGGTAAACATCTAAATTTTATGTTTTAATCTTAATGAAAATCTTCCACAATTTTTACATTAATGGCCACCTTTATTTTAACATTTAAGAAATGGTCTAAGAGTCTTTGGCTTTTGTTCTCACTCTCTTTCATGGAAAGTCTAACTACTTCTATTATTCTATCAATTAACTTCAACTTTATTCTTGTACTTTTACCTTTTCTCTTTTCCACCTCCTTAGATTGTCCAGAGACCACAGGAATGAAGATAAGGCGATTGAGAGGGTTTGGATCTTACCAAACTGTACAAGTACATGAGGAATAAAACTCCCAATACTTTTTGGGCTCTTGAATCCTGTGTCCTCCCAATTTTTTTCAGCGCTGGCAGCTTGCTTATCTTTAACAAAAGTTAGGCATAATTTTAAATGTCATACTGCAGAGAAATCACTTTCCTTGTCACCAGGAAAGAAAAGAGAGACGGCTTCTTATATGTGGAATCTGGCACTGTCAGCCTTTTGGAACTCGCCTCTCAGGCTCTGTCTTGGCCTTGGCTCGAAGAAGGCAGGGTTGCTGTGTAGCACAAGGAGGTGCAAAAACAAACATGGGCACAATACCAGATATTTGACTGCGAGAAATGTTCTGAAAGTTATAAAAGTGAAATACTACTTCCAGCTGTCACTTTATGCAAGGATTAAGTTGAACTCAAGGGGCTGCAGAAACTAAATGATAAAAGGTATTGTCCATTATAGTACCTATGCAAGTTGCAGAAGTTTCCTGGGTTTTTTACTAATGGATTATTCTTGATCCCTTTGTTTATTCATCTACTTTCTTATTCATTTACTTGATGTTGCTGCTGCTAAGGTGGATGGAAACATGTTTGTATTATTTCCTTCTTATAGCTAAGAGCACCATGCCCACTGGTCATCCTTCCTTTTTAGGACCTGTTTTCCCTTGTGGTGGCTTCTTCTTAGCCTATGGTCTACATAAATCATTGTTGTTGCAATGAACATTGCATCCAATGATCAAAGTGTAACACAGAAGTAAGCACCCAGTCCCTTCACGTTAAGACTTTCTGGTTGATAGTTTGTCTTTAGACAGATGTGTTTTCTACTCATTGATTTCTATTATGCACAGCTCTTCATCATATTGTTCTGTTCAATTTATATCTCAACAATTCAACATGCATAAACTGCTTAGATGACACAACATTATCCATGCTCACACATAACTACTCTTCAGACACTTGAATACAAACCCTCAGTCCCAGGGAGGCCTTTCCATTGCTTGGTTTTGCCCCATTTCAAGGTCAGTGGCAGCCCAGGACCACAAAACAGAGACCCAGAAGGTGATAGCCACATTTTGCACATACCCACATCCTATACCTAATTTTCATTTTTGCTATAGCAGTTGCTGAGCTGCTGCCTAAAACTCATATAGATGTTTTATAGGTTTCAGATGAATGGGACAGGGAGATTTATTTTCAAACATTGTTAAAATAGAAGAACCCAAGTCTTCCTCCCTATCCTCAAGCTTGTTAAAATGAGATCCCATCTAAAATTCAGCCTCTCTCAAATGGACTGCCTTTATTAGACTTTGATTATTTCTGACTGGAGGAACTCCTGAAGTATAGGCTTCACGTCTGCTACTCTCGGAGAACCATTTCCACATGTGGATTCAGGAGTCAGGCACTTGGAAGAAAGTAGGCTAATCTGATTATACACCATGGAGCCCTTCTAAAACTGTGTCAACACTAGCAGAGGTATTTCTCAAAGCTCCTGCCAGAAGGCAGGCAATATTTGTGTGAAGTCTGTGAACCTTCGTTCAAATTCAAAACCTTCATTCAGTCTTAGGAATTCATACTAAACAGAATGTCTCATCCTGTGCCAGCTGACACCCAGAGTAATATTCTGCAAAATTAAATATTTTTGCTAATGGTGCTGTTCCTTAGCTATTTGAAAATATTTTCTAATAAAGGAAAATGTCAAAGCATATTAAGATTAATATTTTATGCCATTCAATCATTAAAATCCTAAGCTGCATAATGAAACACAACCTTCTTCACCACAACTTTCATCATTCTAAAAGTTAGTCAATCATATGGAACAAATTCCAAGAGCTCCCCTTGTCCTATGTTAGATAAACATGTAGTGGGTATTAATTTTAAGGTTCATTTCAGTTTTTGTCTTGTCAGTATTGTTTTTCTTTAAAATTTTTTCAGGAAGACACTGTCAAATAGCATTTGAAGTCAAGTCCTTTAAGAAGGAGAAGGGCCATATACTTTTATTCCAGAAAAGTATTGTAAATAACTTCATACTCATGAATCATAAATGCCCTCAATGAAAGTCTTACAATTGTGTAAAAATCAAAGATTTTTAGGAGCGATTATCATTTCCATTTTATAGTTGCACGATCTTAGGTACAGAGAAATCTAAGTAAGTAAAAATTATGGGCAAAATGTATGGGTCAACAAGAGTAGGTTTCTCTTCTATTTTCATGAGAAAACATTAGGCCCTTAACTTTCTGGGTCTGACTCATTTCACTTAACATTATAGTCTCCAGTTCCATCCATTTACCAGCAAATGATATAATTTCATTTTTCTTTATAGTTAAGTGAAACTCCATTATGTATTTTTACCATATTTTCTTTATTCATGTGTTGAAAGGCACCTAGGCTGGTTCCATAGCTGGCTATTGTGAATTGTGCTGCTAAATATTGATGTGGCGGCACTCCTACAGTAGGGTGATTTTTAGATCTTTTATGAATATACCACAGTGAATTTCACCTTTATGTATATCCATAATGCACTGATTTTTAAAACTATAAGTAAATAAATAAAAGGAAAATCAGTAGAGTATAGAAAAGAACAGGGGGAAGGAGGAGAGTAGGGAGAGGGGAAGCACTGGGAACCAACATGGAGCAAATTTTATTCCATGCTTATATAATTATGTCTAAATGAATTCTGATGCTATGTATAGCTAAAATGAACTAATAAGAGAAAGAAGAGTAGGTTTTTATTTTGAGAATATATTATTTATATATTGATATTTTTATTGGCTTTATAGATACATGTCACTCACTGAAAGATACTTTTTGAGAACTTCTTCATTAGACAATCTGCCATTGTGTGAGCATGCAGAGTGAACTTATACAAACCCACATGGTATAGGTCCATCACTTGATGTCTCTTCTTTATGCAATTAAGAGACATGGTAAACACTAAATTTAAGGCTGCTCTGAGTTTAATTTGACCTAATTTTTACTGCTAACTTTTTTAAAAAAAGCTAGAAGGATACACCCTGAAATTATGATGAAGAGGTCAGTGTACCAATACCTAAACCAATAACATAATTGTTTGTTATCATTGAGTTTTATGTGTTGTACATAGTTAATTATATGCACTGTAGTTTCATAGAACTGGCAGCACAGTAGGTTTGTTTTCATCAGCATCATGGTAAACTTTGGAGCCAAACATTATGCTGAGATGGCTCTGTGTCTCAAGTAGGAATTTTTCAGGAACATTATGGTCTTAGGGGACCACCATCATATATGTGATTCTGTATCAACTGAAAAATGTTTTGTGGCATATGACTGTATTATAAATCACTTAAGGGAAAAAAAATAATTGTCTCTACCAATTTGTGTATTCCTGATGTTTAGACTTCCATAATAACTTAGTAATTTTTGGCTTGCAAAATTTATCAAAATACTCTATGACAAGAACTCTCAATCTGTGTCTATGAATCCCTGCCAGTCCCTGAGAAACATTCAGAGTGTTTTTGAGGTCAAAACTATTTCATAAGAATGCTATGACATGATTTGCATTTTTCCCTGTGTTATATTTGCATTCACAAGGCAAAGTGACATGAGTAAAACTGCTAGTGCCTTAAAGCAAGACAGTGGCTCCAAGCCTTTTAGTTTTTGCCACCAACTATTTACAGTAAAATAAATAAATAACAAATTTTAAAAGGTATCCTACCTTAAGGCCCTTGGTTAACTAGCACAAAAATTACTGAATTTATTGTCTTGACTCTTGAGTACACACCGTTTTAGCATGCTATGGGAAGTACACATAAATCACTCTGCTCTGTACCAAAGCATAGTGATTATCTCCAGGGAAGTACTTGTGTGATTATTGGGACTGTGAGCTGAACCAGCCACTTTTTTCATGGAACACCATTTTTTGCTGAAAGAATGTCTGCCAGTCAAACCATGCTGTTCACACTTGGTTACACATTTTCTCAGAAATGAACCGAAGTGATCCTTTTCGGTTCATTAGTGCAATGACTGGGTGTTCACATAGTTGTGTGAGATGTTCCTCTCACTAAACCTTGTTGCAACGTTGGCAGATTGCTGTTTGATGTGAAAAAATAAATGAATAAAAGTGAGCCTGTCTTGTCAGGGAAAATAACCAACCATATTTTTTGCCAATGATAAAATGCAATTTTTAGAGAAAAATCCACAATTTTGAAAAAGTTGCATCCAGCATGAGCTTGAACCATCCAATACTTTAAGACTTTTCAATGAGACTGTGATCTCATTGAAATAAATGATCCATATACAGACTATGGGCAAAAGAGTTCTTCAAATTATTAGATCAATGACTTTTAGTGTAACAGAATCCAAAAGTTTCACTGAAATTTTTTCAGATCCCATGTTACAACTAAGAAATTCAAGAAATTACTGCTTATTGAGTTTGGATAGAATGGCATCTATAATTCTCTGAGAAGGTTGTTAGAATACTTTCTCCCCTTTTCTTTCTATGTATCTGTGTGAGACTGGATGTTCTTCATATACTTCAGTTAAAACAAACAACACATTGCAACAGATTGAATGGGGATATAGATATGAGAATCTAGACTTGTTAATCCTCATATTAAAGAGATTTTTGAATGTAAAAGAATGCCACTTTTCTTACCAAATTTTTTGTTTTGAAACATTTTTTATAAAAATGTGTCTGATGCCAGGGCAGTGAATACCAATAGCTGTAACACTTGTAACAAAAGTTCTTTAGATAGTCTGGATGATTTTTAAGTGAGTTCTAAGGCAAAATATCTGCAAACCTCTGCTCTTAGAGAAACAAAAGCCCCATCAGAAAGAGAGAGGAGTTTATCTGCTCCAGGAGCCTGCTGGAAGGAAGACTTTCGTGTGGGATGTCAGTGAAATGAAGGTAATAACATGGCACCACAGGGCGGATCAGGGCCAGCCAGCAAAATGGATTAGATTGTCTACGTTTTATTTTAGTTTAGTAAGGAAACTTTTCCTAAAGTGATTTTTAAAGCAATAGTACTAGCTTGTTCTCTCTCTAAAGACATTTTGTTTTTATAAAATTACAGCCTGGAAAACACACTATGTGTTTAGTCTGAGTAGGTAGCCTTAGTTGTTTGTTAAATACTAGATCTCAGATTTGTGGCTGTTCCTCAAAAATAACTACACGACACCAGCAATTAAATTTATGTATCATTTTGATTATTTATACTTTAGCGAATCAAAGGAGGTAAATAATGGTCTGCAGCTGAGTACTTCATCAGCATTTCGTTGGTTAGCCCTTTATATTCCCTCCATCACGAAGGTGGACACAACACATAATCTTCCCATTAACTAGTCTGGAGAGAACCGTCATCTAGGCCAGCTTCCATTCCAACATCTTGCCATTTCTAGGGTTGGGTGTTCTAATGTCACAAACGTGCCTTTTGAACCATGTCATGCAAGCGTGTTTAGTCTCAACTATTTTCATATTCCTCCTTCCTTTTACTCATCCCAATTTAGGGATTTGTTCTCCCTGCCTCCAAGAGTACTCCAATATTGAAACTAAATGTAATATTGCACTGAATTATACCACCAGCTGATGGCTTCCCTATAGAAGATTACTGAACAGGTGGTTCTCTCTCTTCCATGAGTATGGCTGCTCCAGCCACCTTCACTTTAGTTCATGTGATGAACATGCCTTTAATTCCATCTTGATGAACAAAGGAGCTAGGCACCTTTCATTGTGCCTCAGAAGGTGGGAAAATAATACTAATTAATATTAATTAAATATTAACTAATATTAAATAATATTAACTAAATAATAATAATGTGTTATATTAAAATAATTCAGTGACAGGAAATAATACCTCAAATGGTAGAATGGACTAAATCACCTGTAAGGACCCTTTTCTCATTTAATATTTGGTAACTTCTAGACTTACTGTGCCCATTGAGTGAAATCTATTGAGTGAAAACTAGCTAAATTGTGGAGGGGAGCAACTAAAGCAGCTAAGGGTGAATGTGGTCTAAATCTTCCCATCTGAAAGGAAGTCTGAAGTGGGGAAAGCTGTTTGCGATCATTCCATGCACGAGAGTTAGTGACCTTCCATCTCATGACATGCCACACAATAATCTTAAACCAGTCTGCTGCTTGTTGGATCTCAGGATGAAAACATCAATTATATTTTGAAGCCAACTTTATGAGAACAATCAGGAATTGAGGAAATTTTAATTAATGAGCATGATCTAGTGGGGTTTGAAAAGTATGAATCAAACAAAAGGATAATTTAGGGTTCTGAAATGAATTATTAACTTTAGAAACCAGTAGTTTTTAATCTGTCTACCTAACTTTGTCATCAGTATTTACAAAAAGCCTGTTGATACACTGAAAAAGTATATCTATTGAATCTTGCTGAGAATTCTATTCTATTAGGAAGGGCTGGCTGCCTGAGGTTTTGTGGAATCTGGAGCTCATTCTGGATCAGAGGGGAAGAACAGCACAGCTGACTAATGATTGTATTTAATTCTCTTGATAGTGTATGCTGAGTAGTATTATCCCCATTTCATTTATGAGCTGAGTGCAGAAGTAAAATAACTTGCCAGAAATATATTGCAGACCTAGAATTGTAATACTAAATACCTCTGAGGGACTATTAGGCACTCATACCATAGATAAGCCACAACTTCTCAGGACCTTCATTTTCTCATTTCTAAAAATCTGCAGGCTACAATTGCTTTGTGAATGCTGTTCAGCTCAAATGTACTCTACTCTTTGAATAGTCCAATTAAGCACCTCACACCCTGATGCTCTTACTCTCTTTTCAACCCTTGGAACATTTATCATCATTTGGCCCTTTGAGGCAAAGCTGGTATCTGCACTACTTGCTGTTCTTTTATGTGATTAGATTCTATTTTTCAAATTCACGGGAAATGCGTTGAGAGGTGGGATGCTTCTATATCCTCCCAAAGAAAAGCCTTGCACATGGGTAGATATTTAGTAAATCTTGGTTGCTTGCTTGATATGACCTACCATCCTGTGTTATATTAAAAACTGCTGAACTTACTATTTGTCACAGACTGAGGGTACAATCAGATAATTGTTTCTGGGTCAGTACTACCTGGGTATGTGATTTTAGAATAGCAAGCATCCTGTACCCTTGAGTCACTGCTCTGGGCCCTTCTGACCATTATGAATGCCTATTTATCTTCTTGCCTTCATCAACAGCAGCTGTTTATTTAGCAGCCTGACTTAAGACATTCCATATATATACTCAATGAAGGCTTTCTTTCACTATTATTTTTCTGCAGAGGGTGAAATGCTGTCTTGTTTTTCCAGTTCTCCTCCTAAGTGTGATGATTTAGATGTTCCTGCTGTTAACTGGCAGCTTTTCCATTTCCTTCTACCATCAAGTACCCCAGACTTCTCCACAGAAGCCACTAATGAGCTTCTTGCCTTTCAGGCCCCTGGTTCATTAATAACATAGAATTTCAGTAATGCCTGAAGTTCTGGACCTTATTTTTTCTCTTTCCTTCCATTAGAAAACAAACAAGCAAAGAAAATATGTTATTTGCTCAGCCACTCATTCAGTCTTGCCCGTTTAGTGTCCTAAAACAGAGAAGTAGTACAAAAATCTGTTTCAGCTTTCCAAATGAGCTCAAAGCTCACATATTTCAAAGGGAGTATACCCCCCCCCCTTTTTTCTCTCTCACTACCCACATTTAGTCTTTCCAGTGGTACTTCATGTTTCTAAGTGTGCTTCTTTCCTTCTTCCTAATATTGACCAAGTTCCCGATTGTATGAGGAACAATTCTAGGGACTATATGGATGGAACACAGAAATGAAAATGTTCCTGCCCCATCCCTTCTGCTTGACTTCTGGCTCTAAATGATGCCATTCATTCTGCCCGCCTGCTGGCCCCGAATACAACTTTCTCTCATTCAGACAGTGCCAAAAGAGCATCAATGCCCTTTTGTGCTGCGTCTCTTAAGCCTTTCAGTAGCACGGAGTACACCATAGCTGTCAGCAGTACAAATGCCAATCCCGTCAAACCTGCTCTTCCTCTTGTCCTCTGCTGACCCAGCAGTCTTTGCAGCTATGTCTTCTCAGAGTGGGTTTCTGAACAGAAGGCCTGAAGTCTTTCCTCCCAGGGTCTGCCTGGGTGCTTATTCGAGAGGCTGTGCTGGGCAGAGAGCAAAGCCTGCTTCTCTCAGTGGATAGATCAGCCTGCTGGTCTCTTCCTCTTCAGAGTCTTAGTTATCCCACCTCAGGGGAGAGTGGGGTACTTTTACTTTTCTTTTTATTTTATCCTTTATTTGGCTTCTGTGTCAGGGCTCATACATTCTCATACTTAAAAATACATAGAGATAATTGCAAAGAGAAATAAATGCATTTCTGCCTTCTCCCAACGTGCGTAAGTCATCATTCCCTGTGTTCATAAACACATGTTGAGTATACCTCTGCATTCTTGCCCAGACATGGATGATATTTTATTTTCCCTTCTGTAAAAATTTCTAAGTTTCATCTCTTGTGAAATTGTCTTGTGAAATTGTGTCTCGAGACTCAAGTTCAACGTGTGTGAAGTCATACAGAAGAGACAGATCTGTTCCCAGAATCTACGGGGTAACAGTCAGCTTTTCCCAGTCCTTTGGTCGATTCCCCACCTTGTCAGCTCTGGGAAGCTAGAAGTGGTCGCTGCTCATATCATTACATTAATTATGTAGGGTGGAAGCATATGTAAGCCTTCTTTAAAAAGGCAGAAAACTAGAGATTACAATTCTTTTATGTTTGTGAGGTACTCATCACTGCTCCACTTAAAAGTTGCTGCTTTTTTTTTTCCTTTCCAAATGTTCTATTCCTAAAAATTGGAGCTTTTGCATTAACCCAGAATTAGTACTTTATCTGAGACTTCAGACAGTAAACTTTTTCTTTTCTTAGCATGGAGGCATATTTGAGAATGGGTCCCTGGACCTTTATTCTTCTAAATGATTATGAAAAGTTCTTTCCTTTATGCTCAATAAAATAGTTTTCAAAATTTTACATCACTAGCACATAACTTACTTACTTATGTATCATTTAATGTACTACAAAGAGTTGAGAACCACACCCCCATGGACTTTTGTGAATTTATTGCAGAGCCCCTGCTATCGTGAACCTCATCTCTAACTTCCCTTCAGTTACTTTTCTCAGCTGAAATGCTTCAGTATCTACTGGGCACTTAGGATGTGTGAGACCTGTGCTAGTGACATAACGCTCACTGAGAAATGGCTTCTGCCCTATTAAACTGGAGTTCTGGGAGTCTGTGGGAAGAGAACCTGTGGAGAGGCATCATGTGTATATGTATTTATAATATAACGGAATGAGCTCTCTAAGAGGAAAGAAAATCAATTTTGTGCAATCTCCCACCCCCTATGATAAAGTTCGCAAGTCTGTTTAGGGGTATCTGTTGTAAATGAGCATCATGAATCACAAAGGAAGAATGGGTACCAGTGCATAGCACTCTGGAGAGGAAAAGGCACACTTGGAACAGAGAATGTACCATGCTTGCAAACACTTAATGGCTTAGTGGCCGTCAACAGGCAGAGCTGGTGTGAAGAAACTGAGAGTTATACATATGTGACAAGGGAGATTTAAATATTTGACTAGCTTCCCATTGCCATTTAAATAATAAATAAAAAATAAAGATTATCCCACTTTACAGAATGTATAGGCGCAGCTTGAAGATTGTTAAGAATGGATTTACCTTTGTCCTTGTCACTGTTTTGCTTAAGAGTAACACTGTCAAATAGTTAATGTCAATTAAACGATGTTAACTGATGTTCCCCTTCTCAAACACTGACTCTGGTTAATCTTCTCCCCACTCCTTTATCCTGATGTAGATAACCCAGGCCTTCCTCTTGTCAGTTAAATGACTAACAGACTATCGCTGTCTTTCATATTTATATCACTTCCTTGTCTTATTGCCAGGAATCACTAACTGCTAGTTTGCAGATAGAGTTTGTTGAACATCAATTTTGAATATCAATTTAGATATCTTTATTTATTTTTACTTCCAAAATGAAAAGATACTTTCAGCAAAAATAGACTATTGGTACTGACAGGTACTATATAATTCTCCCTTTCATGTTTGAAGATTCCATTCTTACAAGTCATCTAATCAATCATTGATGAGTGACCATGAGATGCTGGAGTTTGAGAGGAGTCTCATAGATACTTTAAGGGCTAGAGACTGTGCATATGGCTGTTCTATGTACCTAGGTGTAGACTTTATCTGGGGCCTTCTTAGAGAGCAGGACGATGACAACTCCTATACAAAATCAAATCTCCTCCTCTGGTAACGTGCAGGCAAAAAGAATTGTTTATGCAGTTTGCTTTGGTTTTATTCCTTTTCTGACCTTTCCAAAAGTGTGTGAAAATTGCTGGGTTATATATTGTATAGGAGGGATTACATTCAGAAAGAAGGGGGAATGACAAGGGCAGAAAAGTGAGTGAGAGGGAAGAGGAGGGTTGAAAGGAAGACAGCGGGGTGGGGTGAGGACGTGCTGTTGTTCCCGCTGAGCTGAGTCTGCACGCAGGTGCCCTGTGGTCTAGTGTTAATATTAACAGCCAGGAGAAGGTGGATCTGGAGGTTGAGAGCCAGGGAAGGGTGGGGCAAGATTCCTTTCTGTTGAAAGCAGAGTGTAGTGGTGGGCTCTTGTGAAAATTTCCCTTGGGATTGCAGCCTTCTCTTTCATGAACTTCTCACTCCTGTTATTTCCAGTTCCGGACCATCTGATCAGAGACTACTGGAATTTCCAGCTCTCTAGGCACTAATTTCAGGGGCTGAAACAGCAGCCCCTTGCTGCTCCTCCCACAACCACTGCTGCCCTGCTGGGCTGTGGGGTCCTGCCAGCCCAGGCACTCTTGCCCAGGAAATAGAAGATGGCATTTAAGTAGTACTTAGGTTTCTCCTAACCAATCCTAAAGGCTCTGAATCAGGCCAATTCTAAATTAAGCTTTCTTGAGTAAATGAATAAGGACTCAAGAAACCTCAGAGTGGGGGTAAAAAAAAAAAGATATGAAAACTTGAACTTCCAAATGTATTTCTGCTAACCTCCAGTTTTGACAGGTATTACCACGACACAATGTTTCTACGACTTATTTTTATGTTTTAGCTATTTCCCATGTTTAACTCTGGAAATGTATCTCAATCACATCTCAATATTTAAAACATCCAAATGATGTTATCACAAAAATTGGAAGAGATCTTTATTTTTTCTTTTAATTTATGATGAAACTGAAGCTTAGGAAAAGCAAGTAGCTTGATCAAAGCCTCACAGCTGGCAGAGCAGAAAAACCTGGCTTTCTTGGTACATGATAAAGTGGGCTTTCCATCATAAAATCATATCAAATCAGATTTCTGGGACATGTAACAAAATGATAAAGAAATGAGTGTATTTTTATTTCATAGAAAAAAATTTTAAAGTCTTTCATAAAGTAACCTTGGAGTGGCTACATGCAATTTCTCATGTTGTTCATCTAGAGGGTGAGTTGCTTGGTGTCTCCAGATGCTGTCACTCAGAACCAGGGCTTTAGAAGTCTATGGCTAAGATGCTCCCTTTTGACCTCAAAGCAATTACTTTCTCTGAACAAAAAGCACACTACAGGATGCCAGTGCCTACTGTTCTGGAAAAGGGCAACATCGCCTTAGGATTCAAACTCACATTTCCACGATGCTCTGAAACTCGGCACTGGGTCACTGGGCTGTAACTCTGCACTGAAGCCAAGTGGTGTTTAAACCACCAGACTGAATGCTTGTGCAGCATGGCCATAGCCAAGCTTGCAAATGGAACTCGACTGTGGTTTCAGATTTATCTGTGTGGGGTTCTGGAAAGAATGCTGGTCTGGGCCAGGCACACTAAATTCTAGTCCCAGCTCTGCCTCTGATCAGGTGGTCCAGAGTATATCTTGTCAGATCCCAGGGCTTGGGTTACTCATCTTACATGCCTCTGTTAGGCATGATCTTGCCTATAGATAGTTCTTCCAACTGACAAATGAGCTGGCAGAAATGAAGGGTATTAGTAAATGTGATAGACTAAAGAAATGTATATTACCATTAATGTTCTCGAGTCTTGATACTTAGAAAATATTGAAACAATTAAGTCTTTGTTAGTCCAATGTCTCCTAACAGACCTGTGTGCTAAAATACAAAGGTAAACATTAAAGCCAAATCTGTATTGACACACTTCATACTGCAGACATTGATCATCTCGTGCCTTTCAGATTAATTATACTCAATAGCATGCATTGTTGTAACAACCAGGGAAAATATATCAATGAACTGTGGGCTTTGGCACGTATGCTTCACAGCCTGTGTATTCTTGTTTCAAAAACAAGAATGGGTCCTTTTGGACCCATTCCCTCTATCAGATCTTCATTTGTGAGCAAGTTCCATAACATTGCCTTTTAAAGTTAAAGCTAAAATAATATTTTATTTATCTGGATTTTTTTTTCCTACTAATTTTGCTCCTTTACCTGGACGTATTGCCAAGTGTTATCAATAAATTCAACCATCCAATCAACACCCATTTTCTAAAACCTGCTGTGCACCACTACTGGTTTGGAGATGGATTGCTAACCAAAATAAACACAGTGCCCTGCCAGCATCATGGTATTTTGGATTCAAATAATATTTCTAAATGTATCATTATATTGTAGGATTTTTTACATATTCAAGACTAAAAATGAACAACCTATGCTGGTCAACGTTCTGTCTTATTTGTTCACCTCCATTTTCTTCCTGGATCTTTGTTCTTTCAGCCACTCCTATTTTTCCCTTAAAATCAGATTTTGACCTTTACTTCAGATGAAAGCTGTTAGATAATCCATCTTTGATTTGCAGGAAAGCAAAGGTAGGCAGCTCCAGTGTAATTATTTATCTATGAGAATCATAACCTTTCACCTTGACTGTCATTCTAATCCCAAGCCTCAGGCCCTGGTCAGTCTTAATACTTTTTGGTCATTTAGCATTGCTGGATAAAGTTTTTTTTTCCCCACTTTTTTTAATGCTACTTGTACATTTTTATGGGATTTAGTGTTACATATTTGCACATACACATAATATAATAATATCATTTGACCAATATCAATCCCCAGCACTTTCCCCTCCCTCCCACCTCCTGTCTCTTGATCCCTTTCCTCAACTGATCTCCCTTTGATGACATCCCTTTCATGACATCCACCCCCACCTTTGTTTTCCTCTTTCCTCTCTAGATTCCACATATGATAAAAAACATATGATCTTCTCAGTTTGGCTTATTTTTATTAACACAATGGTCTCTACTCCCATCCATTTTCCTGCAAATGCTATAATTTCATTTTTCTTTATGCCTGAATAAAACTCCATTGTGTATATATATCACATTTTCTTTATCTATTAATCTGTTGATGGATACCTAGGTTGGTTCCATAGTTCGGCTATTGTGCATTGTGCTGCTATAAATATATCACTGTAGTAAGATGATTTAATTTTTCAGGATAAATACTGAGGAGTTGTATGAGTCATATGGTTGTTTTGAGCTGAGTCTTTTCAGGAGCCTCCATTTTGATTTCCATAGCAGTGGTATTAATTTACAGTCATACTAACAGTGTAAAAGTGTTCTTTTCTCCACATTCTGTCCAGTCTTTATCATTATTTGTATTGATAACTGCCATTCTGATTGGTGTGAGATGAAATCTCAGTGTAGTTTTGATTTTTATTTCCCTAATTGCTAATGATTTTGAACATTTTTCATGTATTTGTTGGCCATTTGTGTTTTTTATTTTGAGAAGTGTCTGTTTAGTGCATTTGTCCATTTGTTAATTGGGTTATTTGATTTTTTTGGTGTAAAGTTTTTTGAGCTCTTTATATATTCTAGATAATAATCCTCTGTCAGAAGAGTAGCTGACAAAGATTTTCTCCCATTCTGTGGGTTGTCTCTTCACATTCCTAATTGTTTCCTTTGCTATACAAAAGCATCTCTTTAATTTGATGCTGTCCTATTTATTCATTCTTGGCATTATTTCCTGAATTTTAGAGGTCTTATTGAGAAAGTTGTTGCTTGTGCCTAAAAGCTAGGGTGTTGACCCTACATTAGTTTCTGGACTAATTCTGAGGTCTTTCATCCATTTTGAGTTGTTTTTTGTGGAGGGCAAGAGATAAGGGTCTAGTTTCATTCTTCTACCTATGGATAAAAAGCTGTCCCAGCACCATTTGTTAAAAAGGCCATCTTTTCTCCAATGTATATATTTTGCACCTCTGTCAAGGATCAGATGACTATATCTGTGTGGGTTTGTCTTTATGTCTTCTATTCTGTGCCTTTGGTCTATGCATCTATTTTTATGTTAGTACCATGTGGTTTTTGTTTCTCTAGCTCTATAGCTCGATAATAAGTTGCGATGTCTTCAGTATGTCATTCTTTGGGCTTAAAATCGTTTTGGCCTTTCTGGGTTTCTTATTCTTCCAAATGAATTTTAGAATTTTTTTCTAGTTCTGTGAAGAATGTCAGTGGTATTTTGATGGGTATTGCATTAAATGTGTATATTGCTTTTGGTAGTATGGTAATTTTAACAATATTAATTCTGCCTATCCATGAACATGGGAGGTCTTTTTATCTCCTGAGGTCTTTCTTCAATGTTCTTAGTTTTCACTGTAGAGATATTTCACCTTCTTAGACTTATTTCTAGATATTTTATTTTTTATTGAGGCCATATGAGATGTTTCTCTGATTTCTTTCTCAGCAGATTTGTTGCTGATATAGAAAAAGTATTGCTTTTTGTATATTACTTTTGTAACCTGATACTTTGCAAAATTTGTTCGTTAGTTTTAGCAGTCTTTTGTGGAGTTTTTTTTTTTTTCAATCTTCTAGGTATAAGATTATGTTATCTGCTAAATAGTGATAATTTGATATCTTCCTTTCCTATTTTTATCCCCTTTATTTCCTTCTCTTGCCTAATTGCTTTGGCTAGAATTTCTGGCACTATATCCATGACCTCCCATGTTCATGGATAGGAGTGGTAAGAGTGGACATTCTTGTCTTATCCCAGATTTTAAAGGAAAAGCTTTCAGATTTCCCCCATTTACTATGAAGTTGGCTTTGGAGTTTTCATTGATAGCCTTTATGATGTTGAGGAAATTTCCTTCAATTTAGTTTCTTCAGTGTTTTTATCATGAATGAGTACTGAATTCTGTTGGAAGCCTTCTCTATATCTATTGAGATTACTAAGTGATTTTTGTCCTTAGTTCTATTTACATGGTGAATTACATTTATTGATTTGCATATATTAAATGATCCTTGCATCTCTAGAATAAAATCTACTTGCTTGTGGTACACAACCTTTTTAATATGTTGTTGAACATGATTGGCTAATATTTTATTCAGTGTTCATCAGGGATATTGGTCAGTAGTTTTTTTTCCTTAATGTGTTCTTACCAGATTTTGGTATGAGAGTGATACTGACTTCATATAATGAATTTGAAACACTTCTATTTCATGAAGTAACTTGGGAAGTATTGGCATTAGTTCTTCTTTAAAGGTTTGTTAGAATTCAGCTGAAAATCCATCTGGTCCTGGGCTTTTTTTATTAGAAGGCTTTTTATTATTGCTTTTTATTATTGTATCTCATTACAAGTTATTGGGCTGTTTAGATTTTCTTTGTTCTCTTGGTTCAGTTTTGGAAGATTGTATTGTATAGAAATGTATTGGTTTATTCTAGGAATGAATGTATCCATTTATTCTCTAATTTATTGGATTATTAGTTTTCAAAATGGTCCTTAATGATCTGCTGTCCTTCTGAAATGTCTGTGGTGATTTCTCCTTTTTCATCTCTAATTTTGGATTTTCACATTTTTCTTTGGGTAGTTTGGATAAGGACTTATTAATCTTGTTTATCTCTTCAAAGAACCAATTCTTTGTTTTACTGATCCTTCGTATATTTTTTAGTACCCAGGATTGAACACAGTGGCACTTGACCATTGAGCCACATTTTGTGTTTTATTTAGAGACAGGGTCTCACTGAGTTGCTTAGCAACTCATGGTTGCTGAGGCTGGCTTTGAACTTGTGATTCTTCTGTCTTAGCCTCCCAATGTGCTGGGATTATAGGTGTGCGCCACCGCACTTGGCTTGTATTTTTTTATTCTCATATTCATTGATATCTGATCTAAATTATTTCCTCCCTTGTACTGGTTTTAGAATTTTTTCCATCATTTTCAAGGGCCTTGAGATGCATCACTAAGTTGTTTATTTGGGATCTTTCTGAATTTCTTAGGTAGGAATTAATAGCTATAAACTTTCCTCTTATAACTGTCTTCCTACTGTCCCAGAGGTTCTGGTATGTTATATTATTATTCTTGTTTTAGTCTAAGAATTTTTAATTTTTCCTTTGATTTCTTCTATCACCCATTCATCACTCAAAAGTATATTGTTCATTGCTGATGTACAGAAATGCATTTGATTTATGTATATTGATTTTATATCCTGCAATTTTACTGAATTCAATTATCAGTTCTAGAAGTTTTCTGGTGGAATTTTTTGGATCCTCTAAGTATAGATTCATATCGTCTGCAAATAATGATAGTTTGAGTTCTTCTTTCCCTATTTGTATCCCTTTAATTTCCTTTGTCTGTCTGATTGCTCTGGCAAGAGTTTCAAGGACTATATTGAATAAGAATGGTGAGAGAGGGCATCCCTGTCTTGTTCCAGTTTTTAGAGGGAATGATTCCAATTTTTCTCCATTTAGGATGATATTGGCCTTGGGCTTAGAATAAATTGCTTTAACGATGTTGAGGAATGTTCCTACTATCCCTAGTTTCTACATCAGCAATGAATCCTCTGAAAGAGAAATTAGAAAAACTACTCCATTCGCAATAGCCTCCAAAAAAATAAAATACTTGGGAATCAATCTAACGAGAGAGGTGAAAGACCTCTACAATGAAAATTACAAGACACTAAAGAAAGAAATTGAAGAACATCTTAGAAGATGGAAAGACCTACCATGCTCCTGGATAGGCA